>PVHX01005274.1:0-64656 GCA_004024805.1 Geosciurus inauris
AGTCAGAATGGCAGCTATCCAAAATGCCAGCAACAATAAGTGCTGGCAAGGATGTGGTGAAAACAGTACACTCAAACATTGCTGGTGGGACTGCAAATTGGTGCAACCAATCTGGAAAGCAGTTTGGAGATTTCTTTAAAAACTTGGAATGGAACCACCATTTGATCCAGCTATCCCACTCCTTGGCCTATACCCTAAAGATTTAAAAACAGCACACTACAATAAAGCAGTCACCTCAATGTTTATAGCAGCACAATTCACAATTGCAAAACTATGGAAGCAACTCAGATGCCCTTCAATAGATGAATGGATAAAGAAACTGGTACATATACACAATGGAATATTATTCAGCAATAAAAGAAAATAAAATTATGGCATTTGCAGGCAAATGGATGGAATTGGAGAACATTATGCTTAGTGAAGTAAGCCAATCCCAAAAAACCAAATGCCGAATGTTTTCTCTGATTAGTGGATGAAGATACATAAGGGGGATGGGAACGGGAAACATAGGAGAAATGCAGGAACTCTGGATGCAGCAGGAGGGAGGTGGGAGGAAGGAAAGGGGAATGGGTATAGTAATGATGGTTGATTGAGAGGGTCATTACTACCCCTGGTGCATGTATGAAGACACAAATGGTGTGACTTTATCTGGTTTGCAACCAGAGAAATGGAAAAACTGAGCTCTGTTTATGTACTATGACTTGAAATGCATTTAAATAAAATAATTAAATTTAAAAAAAAAAAGACTGGTCTTGAGAAATGTCTGTTCAGCTCCTTAGGCATTGATTGGGTTGTGGGGTTTTTGGTGTTACATATTTTGAGTTCCTTATGTATCCTGGAGATCAGTGTTCTATCTGATCTGTATGTGGCAAAAATTTGCTCTCAAAGTGTAGGCTGTCTCTTCACCTCATTGGTTGTGACTCTTGATGAGCTCAGTAACTCTTCGATCAAAAGGATGCACTGGGTAGGCATGATCAGGAATGGAATAAAGGAAAAATGGAGAGCACAAATGAAATAGAAATGAGTCCCAGACTTTATGGCCTAAAGGCTTTGAGGGCAGAGAATCCAAGAGCAAGTACGCACCCTGGTTATATAGTAGGAGTTATTTTTATTTTAATAGCACTCCCAGGGAATTCGAGAAGTTATTTTAACCCCTACTGCAGGAGAAAAGAAACAATGACTAGAAGGTGAGATGAAACACACTTGGGTTCACAATTTAACATGAAAGCGTTCTCATTTTGTAAACTGTTAATCATTAAGCACCTAAAATGAAACCAGGGAGTTGGGTTTGTGGCTCAGTAATAGAACCCTTTCCTAGCACGCCTGAGGCCCTAAGTTCCATCCAAAGCACTGTAGAATAAAGAAATCAAGAATAATGAATAATAATACTGTCAAATCAAAATGAACATCCTTGGGCTGGGGTGTACTCAGTAGCTGAGCACTTGCCTAGCATGTGTGAGGTCCTGAGTTAGAACCGAAGGCCCAGCATTCCAACAAAGAGTTCTGGTTGCCAAACAAAGAGCAACTAGAAATCCCAAATTTATGACCTATGAAACTAGGGTTGATTGTTCTGAGAGTGAAATGATTTGTTACATATGGAAAGTGTTTTGTGAAACATTTAGAATATTAATGTCTTAATAAGGTATTAATATAAGGATAAAGCAAGCAATATTTAGTTGAGGCCCTTGAAAGCAGCAACCATTTCTTAATCGTCTATATGTTTACAGTATTTGCATACTACCTGACACTTTTAAGCATTTAATGTATATTCTCTAATGAAGTGTTGAATACTACTCAGTTATCTATTATTAATTTTCCAGATAATTGGAGGTATCTTTAAGCATCGTCTTTTATTTTTAATTAAAATGTTTTTAATAGAAGAAATTTCAATTATGATTTTCAGAATATACTTGTCATTCTCAGGGAATATGAAAATCAATAAATGTGGAGAAAATCTATCAATAACTGCATGCTACAATTATGAAAACATCTGAAGAAAATAGTAAAATCCCTTTAAGAAGGATCTTGAAAGGAGATGAAAGTATTTTAGGTAATTGAGGTGATTTAAGCATTTATATGCAAAATAAATTTCACAGTTTCAAAGAGCAGCCCAAGGTAAATGACGGGGTATTTAATAGTAGTTGCTATAGTAGCAAAAGAAATATTTAGCCTATCCATCAGACGGCTGCCACCACACCTTACTCTCTACTTTGGGTTATTGTTCCTGGTTATTTGGTTTTATTGAGTGATGGAAAGTGGATTCAGAAGAAATAAAATTTGAGTTCTGGAGGAAACTAAGTTCAGGCAGCTACATCTGAACTGATCAGTTCTCTGGAAAGGAAAAAAGTAAAAAAAGGATCAATAGCCGCCCTGCAAACCAGCTTGAGGGCTCATTAGGGAAGTAAAAGAGTCACAGATGACTTTCCCTTCTGGTATAACTCACATGAAGAGATAATATTTAACATCCAGAAGCTGCTGGAGGGCTGAGGGTAGAGAAGCCAGCCAAAGCTGAACACACAACAGCTATGTTTTCACAGAATAGTAGACAAATGGTACACAAACAATATAAGCACCATACAGAACTGTACTGGGAATGTGCACGTATCCTTCACCATGGAATCCTCCACCAGTAGAATCTCAGCTCCTTGAGAAGCTGTCTCCATAGCCTCCTAGTTCACCACCGAGTCTAGCACACAGCAGGTACTCAGTAGTGGTTAGGAAGGTAGGAAGCAAGAAGGCCCACAAACTGTAAGAGAGGTGCCAGTACAACATAACTCTCTAAAGCCAAAAAGCAAAAAAAAAAAAAAAATGTTAAGGTTTCTTGCACTTACTTCCTTACCTAAGTTTACAGTCGCTGGGCATAATCTGATCTTCTTTTGGTCTAATTCAGTATTGTCATTATAGGCAATATTTTCCAACTTCAGAGACACACTTTAGCCATTGATCTATATAATAATGCATATTGACCTTTTTCTCCATTCCAGGAACCGCAAGATTTGCTCTGTGAGTTATTTCTTCCGACAGTCATGGAATCAGAATTTCTGAATTGGGATGGATCTTCAAGACAATCTAATCAAAGTGCTTCATGTATTTAAAAAGAAAAAGCAGAGGCTCTGGCAGGGGGAGGAGGAAGAGACCAGCCCAACATCATACTGTTGGATGGTAGCAGGATTGCCATTAGATTAATATTGGACTTTTCTTATTTTTTGTTCCCTGCTCTTTCTACCATGTTTGTTGGACCTCACTCCTCAGAGCATATGCAAGAATAATATTTCATGTTTTCATAGAGTTTCATAGGTTTCAAATCACTGTCACAAAATTACTTCATCCTGCTGCTGATGAGAGTAATAATAATTATCATTACAACTAGCACTTATGTTTACTTATAACAAGCCAGTTAGTTACCAAGTACTTTTGCATGATTTCATTAATCCTCGCGAAGGTCCTATAAGTAGGATACTATTTTTTTCACCCTCTTATAGATCAGGAATATATGCTTAAGGAAGTTAAGTAACTTGCCGAAGGCCACACAGCTAGGAAATGGATCAGTTTAGCAGCATCCTAATTGCCTGGTGCCAAAGCTCCTCCAACAGTATCCGGCCGCCCACTGTGCTTCCTTCGCAAATGCCCTCTGGAGCAGACAAAGAAGGTATTATCCAGTACATTTGAAAGCCTTCCTTTGCTTGTAGGTTTAAGCTTAATTTTATGGGAATTTGACAGTCACTCATGCCTAGAAAATAGATTAATTCCCTGAAGGAGAGAACATAGAGAAAGCAGCCTCCAGGGAGGCTCACAGTGAAGGGGCAAGAGCAAGAAGAGATGCTACCACATAATTAGGAGCTCCTACCCTATTCCATATAGCCATAAGCCTGAAAGTGCATGGCTTTCACTTAAAGTATATCATGTGAGATTTGAAATGTGATTATGTAAAGTAGTTTCACATATGCACACGCACACAAATATGATTTTAATGAAACAATATGCTGACTTGGTTGCCTGGTTACCAGTTGTCACTTAGGCAGGTACCAGCAGGCATTTGAGGCTAAAATTCCGGCACCCAGATGGAACAATTTGGAAACAGTGGTGACCTGGGGAATGGCTGTGGTGTCCCCTAAAGCTAACCACCAGTATTTGATGCAGAAAACTATTTTCTACCTTGAACCTTCATTATAGAACCAGTTAACAAATTCCCAAGCATTCTGGCAACTTCATGAAGCCTTCCCAGCTCTCACCTCCCCCAGAGGGAACAAATTCTTCCCTTCCGTATGTCCCTAAGAGAACTTTGTACAAACCTGTATTAGCTCACTAATTGTTCAGGTGGCATTCATCATGGATGACTGAAGATAGCAGAGCAGAGCAAAGCAAAAAGAATGTGGGCTTTGGAATCAGCTGTACCCACATTCAAGATCTGGCTTAGCTACTTGTTCTTGTGATCTTGGGAAAGTTATTTCTGTGAACCTCCATTTCCTTATCTGTAAAACAGGCATAGTAAGCCCCACCTTGGTTGGTGGCAGTGAGGACTAATCTAGGTAAGCAAATACATGGCATACACAGTAAATAGCAGCTGTTAGTAGAAAGACACAGTCCTTCCCTACCCTTGAGCTTCTCCCTGTCTAGCAGAGCAAGGCATGTGGAAACAGGCATCTATGATGCCTGTGATGTTTGTTTGTTTGTTTGTTTTAAGGTGATAGAGGCTGCAGAAATGGGGCTGTGGGAACACAGAGAAAGGCCAACCAGATGATACTCCCTAAACAGAGAGTATCATTTCAGGAAAGCATAAGAAGTATAAAGAAGAATTAAGCCAGAGGGCGCAGCTAAATATGCACCAGGCAAAGGATTGCATGAGAGAGAATGTAGCATGTTCAAAAAATTGTAGAAATTATGCTTTGAGCCAGAGAATGGTAAGGGATGAAGCTGGTATAAAAAGAGTGTACATTTTGGAGTCAAGCAATTGAGAGGAACTTTATCACTTTGCAGCCATAAATCCTCCTTCAATTGACTTCTGAATCTCAGCTTCCCCATTAGTAAAATGATTTCAATTCTACAAGCTATGTATGTAAAGTGCCCAGCACAGACTATATATACATTTTTTAAGTGATTATGAGTGCTCTCTAGCTCTGTTTATCCAGGATAAGCTCAGTGGTTGGCCCATATCATGCACATGCTTTGTTTTGAATCGATGGAAAGATGGATGGCTGAATTCATTCACTTAATGCATATTTATTAGAAGCCACCATGTGGTGCCAGACACGGATCTAGACATTGAGGCTACAGCAGTGAACAAAACAGATAAAGCTCTGCCCTAGTGTGACTTACAGTTCCTGAACTAAGATAGAAAGAGGGGCCACAGGTGTCCATAAAGGACAGTCTACTTCATGGCCCCTGTGGCTCCTTAGTTCTCTGCTGAAAAACTAATAAGCTGGCAAAGCCAAGTTCACAAGAGGTCTGGATGTTAGTCCCACTTTGTTATTAACAACTGAGAAGCTCTTGTCCCTCTCCCTTAATCTCATCTCACTTATCAAGTCCCAGCTTCCTGTTGTGATCCAGGGGAACTGGTGAGTTGTGTTGTTTGGCAGGAAGGAACGTCAAGGAGAGCTCAAGTCATTCTAGGGCTCTGAGGTCTGAAGTGAGGACAAGAGGAAATAGGAACGCAGCACACACAAAAAGGTTCCAGAGAGGGAGATTTGCTATCTCAGCAGCCAGGTGATAAGTGAGCTCAAATGCCTTGTGATGCTGCATGGGGCTTTTATTTCAGCAATAGCATAATCATACTTCACATGTGTATACCTCTTTAAGGAAGGGTTCACCATGGGGATCTCTTTTAATCCACAAAAGGACTCTCTGTGAGATAGGAATTAACCCCATTTAATCCCATCTCTCTCCTGTAAATTAACTCCTCCCTCTCCGCTGCCTCCTTCCCTGTGGTTTCAAACCATACGTGTCGTTATCATCAAGAGAAACGATAAAAATCGTATTACATTCCTTATCTCTCCCTAGCCAACACTCTATTCATCTCCTCACAGCCAAGTCCACTAACTTTAAGAATATGCATATTAGCCCCCTTCTAGTTGCTCATTGCACTGTGACCATCTCCCAAATGCCACTGAAATTGTTCTTGCTAAATAGACCAACGCCTTCCTGTTCACCCAGTCCCAGGGATGCGTCAGTCCCTCCGTAGTAGTCTCCTGCAGCTTTTGAAGCTACTCTGTGCCGATTCTCCTCCAGCTTCCCAGTCTGCTCCTACTAAGGTTTTTCCTCGGAGTCTTCTCCCAGGATTCTTTGTGTGTTGGGGGCAGGGTATACACACATGTAGGTGCACGTACACACCTGTCTCTCCTAAATGAAGTGTTTCTTCAAAATCCTGCTCCAGCTTCCCATTTGTGATCTCTTGCCTAAGAGTTGGTCCCCCTACCCCTGTCTCTCACCTTCTCATTCCTCTCCCAGCTTCAAAGACATGCACCATCCTTCTCCACTGGCTTCCATGGTGACCCTTCCACAGAGTCAGCAAACACTTACCACAGTGTTTTTGTGGTTATTTATGTGTTTGTCTTCCCAGGAGATTATGAAAACCTTCAGATGGAGAGAGTGACTTCGGTTTTGCACTCCCAATGCCTGGCTCAGTACCTGGGACATGGAGGATGCTGAGATTTAGAGGTATTTGGCAGATTCTCAGGAGTCAAGTGTAGGGACTAAACCCTAGTCTTCTGACTTGCAAATTTGTCATCCCTCCACCTCAACCCAGACAAGAGCAATGTTACAAGGACCTAATTGTAAGCACCTCGTCGACCCCAGCAAATTCTATAATTCAAAGGACAAGATGGGAAGGATTTCCTTTCCCCACAAACACTACCCAGCTCCCAGGTGTGGACAGATTGTTTGGGATTTGTAAGCCTTCCTTTTGCACACCCCAGGATAAGAAGGAAAAAAGGGCCAACCTCCCATCTCTTCCTCCCAGTGGACAGTCACCCCCGTCACTTCCTCTCAAGCCAGGAGGCAGGAAGCCTAGAAGAGCTCCGAAACTCCCAGTTTGCTTCAGATTTCCTCACAGAGGAGCGGTCTAGGTGGTGATTTAATAAGACACTTTGGGCTGAGCCAGCCCCGTCTCTACCATCCTGAAGTTGTATTTCTCACGCAATCTTTATAAAGTAGTCAGAGATGTGCCAGAAAAGAAGGAAACTTTGCCTTCCCCAGGGGTAAACAGGCTTTCTAGGGAGAGGCTGTGAAATCAGACAATGTATGCATTCGCCAATTACAAGCTCAAGTTCCACCCAAATACACACCATCAAAGGCTTTACCAAGGCCTTCATTACATGGACAGGGCCCTCCTGCTGTTTGGGCAACATTTTAGTGCTGCAGTGAAGCAAGATAAATGTCATCCAAGCAGTGAGGTAAAGGCAGAGCCAGGCAGCCGTGCCTTGTTTCGACCTGATGACTCACTTCACCTTGTCATTTATAACGCCACAGCCTGGGACAAGGAGAAGGAAATAAAGAGGAAAAGAGTGGGCTGTGTAGTGCATGTAATTTGTTTCACTGTTTCAGACGGGTTTTTAATGAGCTTTCTCATTAAGGGCTCTGTGAGTCTGTGCTTAAAGTTTTCCGGACAAGCAAATAAGCAGGACTGAAATCAGATGGCATCAGCCCAGCACCTTGGAGTTTGTTGATAAGATACTGTAAAGGAGGGAGGGGGCTAAGAGAGATTGGCTACCTCCTGTGCCAGGAAGTCTGAAAATTAATCATTTGGTTTTAGCTAATCATTAGTGTGAAAGTACCAATATGTTCATTAATTATTAGAATATTAGCAGCATCTGTGATAGAGTTTCTCCATTCAGCTGGTTCTGGGGAGAGAGGTCAATTGTCCTGTGCTCTCCTAATTCTGGGTTCCTATTTCCAGTGGAAGACCCATCATATAGCATCAGAGATAATTCATGTGGGATCGGAACCCAACTTTCCCTCCTTTGTATTTCCAGGTCCAACACACTGTCCAGAAACATGGTAGATACTCAGTGTGGTTATACCATTTGACTGAATTCATGAGGTGCAATCAGTACATGAAAAGGTACATTAAAAAATAGACTTGAGTACTAGACTACACATCAGAGTAATTTATCACCTTGCAATGTTCAACAAACATTTCAATGTGCTAACAACCCCTAATTAAAGCAGCAGCTTCAGTTGAAATTGTCAAGAGGAAGGAAGAAAAGTACTGGTGGGAATTCAAAAAGGCAATTTCTTTGTCATTTATGGGCATTGTTTGTTGGGTTTCTGTGCCTGAATTGGCCCTTTTTATGATAGAGAGAAAAGGATGTGGGTTTGGCTTTATTTATCTTCCCAGTCAGTTTACTTAACAGAACATAAGCATAAACACACAAAGGTGAATGCCACCTGTTGCCACTGGATTGGGGATAGACAACACAATAGGGGGTCCCAACAACATCCTATAAATATTTGCTCAGTGATCCAGCTTTTTTGCTGCTGAATATTCTTGTATGTCCAGACTGGAAGTGGAGGCCATCTCTATCTCTCTCTCACTCAAGTCCACACTTCAGCAAGGAGTCAGTGATCCATGCTTGGGAGCAGAAGGAGCCTGGGTGTTTTCAGATGACATAACCGAAAAGGTTTTTGGTTTTTTTTTCCCTGATAAACATCACCTAACCCATATTCCACAACGTATGAGCCGAGGACTGTGTGCTTCAGATCCCTAAAGATGCTGATTAAAAGGATTGATCTCAGCTGGGCATGGTGGTTCACACCTGTAATCCCATTGACTCGGGAGGTTGACAGGAGGATTGCAAGTTCAAGGATGGCATGAGCAATTTAGACTCCGTCTCAAAATAATAAAAAGGGCTAGAGTGTAGTTCAGTGGTAGGGCACCCCTAGTTCAATCCCTATTACTGGAAAAAAAAGAAAAACTATCCCCCAGCTGGCTTGGTATCCTGAGGAAGGAACCCTGGTACCTAGAGTTTTATCAGGCTTCCCAGATGATTGTGCTTCTTGCTGAAGTTCAAGAGCCTCTGGCCCTGGCTTCTGACCTAGTAGCACCGTGGATCACTAGAGGGCACCCTGGAACAACATTTTTCCCAGACTGTGGCTTCCTGCTCATGCCAACCGACCAGCACTGTGGCGCCCACGTAGCTCTGGGCCGCAGCTTCCAAGCTCATTCTGGAACCACAGTTTCCTGAAACAGACCAGTTGCCACATCACCAAATACGTTTTGCATGCATTTCCACAATGGCACTGTAATAAATTCAATTTCTAAAGAAAAATCAGACTTTAAGTCATCCTATGTTTATTCATTACACATGAAAATGTGTTTTGTATACCACAAAAACATTAGGCATTACAAGAATTGAAGACATTCTTCCTACTCACAAGGAAAATGTGGGAAAGATAAGACAAAACTGTAAAGTCATTTAAAATAAGTGCAATTAATAGTAATTTTCAAATTAATAGTAAAAATGGAATAAATTAAGTGAATCAGACAGACAGATGCCAGTATATGCATAGACAAGGAGCTTTATGCACGGGCCTCAACCTGACAGAGAACTACAAGTTGAGATCCATAAGAAGCGTCCTGGAAAAGGTGAGACCTTGGAATAGTCAAAGGGAGAAGAGATCAGGCCAGCCTGGCTGCAACACATGTCTTTCGAATTCGAGGCTCTTCCTTGTATCTCAGCAGGTACTTGACTAAATATGGCAAATGTAAACCTGGAAAAGTATCACTGGGCCGTCAGTTGTTCTGTTGGCATGGTGTTTGCTTTTTTAATAAACCCTTGCAGAGCGCTACCCCGTATCTGGCACAGGGCAAGCATGAGGAATACAACAGTAAACAACTTCAGGCTGCGCTCAGGTGTTTACAATCCAATAGGGGCTACAAGTAATTAGAAAGCTGTAGGTTAAGTGATAGGTAAGATAGGTTTGTGAGGGCTTGTAGGAGAGAAACCCAACCCAGAGCCAGGGTGGTGAAACGAGCCTTCCATGTCCAATGGAAGCACTTACAGGAGTTAGAAGCAGAGAGAGAGAAGGTGTTTGAAGCTAGGGAGGAGAGGGAGGAGAGCATATTTGAGAAACTAGAAGAAATGTGGAAAAGCTAGCCTAGTGCAGGTAGAGCATGCTACGTGGTCTAGGGGGCACAAAGTGGGCAGGGACCAGCTTACATGGAGGCTTGTATTCTAATGGGGATGTCTGAACATAATCCTCAGGGTACTGATGTGAGAAAAAGAAAATCTGGTCGTTCATTGTCAAAATATGGCATTTAGCTTTAATTGGATCTAACTGTAGCCATTTTCATATAGCCCTTCCTTTTTCCCCCCGCCCTAATTTTAAAATTAGCCAATCATTTAGATTGTACCCATGAGTCCTCCAATCAGGGCAAAGGACAGCGCTGTGTTAGGTATATAAACCAGCCTGTCTGCCTGTCCAAGTGCACTCACTAGCCAGATTCTGTAGTATACTCTTCTGTCACAAGTAAAAGTTTGCCTTGCCCACCCATTTTCAAGCTCCTGTTTGATTTCTTGTGGCACCTGGGTATTTCTCACGCTGGGGGGCCTTTGAAGGGTTCAGAGCAGCGGTAGTTTCCAGCAGCTCAGGAGGCTGAGGCAGGATTCAAAGCCAGCCTCAGCAATGTAGCCAGACCCTGTGTCTAAATAAAAAAATAAAAAGGGCCGGGGACATGGCTCAGTGGTTAAGCTCCTCTGGGTTCAATCCCTGGTACAAAAAAAAAGTAGTGATGGTGCCATGATGAGATGTGCGTATAAGAGGACCTGCCTGTTCCAGGGTCAGTGCTACCTTGGAATATTAACAAACAAACCGACATAGGAATCAGCCTCTCCCTTTAACTATACTTTTCCCGTTTATTTCCTCCCTCCCTATTCACCCTATTCGCCTGAAACCTTTTCAAAGCAGAAACCTCTTTCTAAGATCTTCTTCACATGCCAGATAGCAGGGGAGGCAAGAGAGCCAGACAAATGTAACTTTCACAAAGCCCCATGCCCGCCCCTCTCACCCTGTAGTTCTCGAAGAAAAAGGCCAACTCTGGCAAAGTGCAGAGGGAGGCAAAGCCACAGGGGATGGAGAGGAAGAGTCCTGCTAACCCCAGTCCCTAAACTGGGTGTCCTTAGTGCTTACTATTGTACGAAGGCAGAGAGGAAGCCAATGCTCTGACAGATCTGCACAAAACTTCCAACAAGTCACAAAGAGAGACTTGGGCACGGTGGAGCACATCTGTAATCCCAGCACTTTGGGAGGCTGAGACAGGAGGATCGTGAGTTCAAAGCCAGCCTCAGCAACAGCAAGGTGCAACCGTGAGGCGCTAAGCAACTCAGTGAGACCCTGTCTCTAAATAAAACACAATATAGGGCTGGGGATGTGGCTCAGTGGTCAAGTGCCCCTGAGTTCAATCCCCAGTACAAAAAAAAAAAAAAAAGCTACAAAGAGGCTTTATCTACCTGAGTAACAGCTGTTCTGTTACTCTTATTTCTGATTTATGACTTTCACTTGGCCCACACATCAGATTGTAGAACTCTTAATCAGGACTCCCATGCTTATCTACATAGTAGCAGAGAGGCCGATGATGGCCATATACTCTAATGACCAGAAGCAAGATATTAATGCAGCTGTTTAAACCTTCCAATTTAATTAAAGTCCGGTTCCATGTTTGTTTGCTTAAAGAATAATCACAGTAGCCTTTTTTTTTTTTAAATGCAACTCCACCCTCAGGCCCGTCCCCAGGCAGCCTGTGCTATGTCCTTATTTCCTAAAATGGAAGCCCTATGGAGAACAGGCCTGTAAGTGACACGGGTTCCTCAATCCTGGCCTCTGGGACAGGGATCACTCACGCCCAGTTTCCTTTCCTTCAGAGCAAGGAAGAGTGTGTGCAGGGGGCTGGATCCTCTAGGCACAAAAATAGAATATTTGAACGTTTGGATTTTCCTTTCCTGATAGTGAACTCACTCAGGAAGAGGCACTTAAACGAGATTTTTTTTTTCTTCTGTTTTTCAAAAAACATTTAGTGGGGGAACAAAACTATTGAGAGAAGATTTTTCAGGCCTATCCTCTTGTCACCCCCGAAAGACTCAGGAGAGGCCGTCCTTACACCCCCATAACTGCCTTCTTTGCTTACACTCCACCCCACCCTGCCAGCCCCCAGTGTGCATCCAGACTCCTTGGCACAATCCCCCACCAAGTCCTGAAAGAACCACCATCTCTGATTGTTGGGCTTATAACTGAGACTTCCCACACAGTGATATGAAGAGACATATGATTCAAGCATCTCCATTCCAGAAATATTATTAGTCTCAGGAAAAAAATAGGGGCCTGCTCGATGTCTGTCACCTGAAATAAACTCCCAGTTCCTTCCCTCCTGCTTCCCAGATGCTCGATTCTAAAGATTATTCAAGCTTATTTTGCCACCCCCAAGGTTCCCAACCCCAGCCTGTGGCAGAGGGAGAGGGAGGAGGAAGGGGCCCCTCTGGAATTGGCCACCTTGGGGTACATGAGGCACAGACTGGTCACGTGGAGGAGAAATGTGCAGGGCTAACCCCTGAGACTCCCTAGAGAATCCAGAGTTTGTGTCTCTTTGCAGAGCTCAGAACAGCCTGTATGTTCTCCTCTCCCTGTTGTGTGCCTGGCGCTTCCCCAGTGAGATATCTCCTGTAAAAGCTTTTCCTGTGAGGGGTGGGGAGCTTTTGTTCTCTGGGAAATCTGGTGCAGCTAATTAAGAGCATTGTCCTGTGAGGGGGGAGGGCAGCGGGCTTCCAGAGACCAGTCGTTTCCAGCAGGGGGGAGTGCGGCTGCCATGAGCCCTGTTAAAATGCTCTTGATCTCTGTGCCCCGCTGTGCTAACCATTTTAGGGGGAGCTTGTGATAAAGCCCAATAGAATAAAAATAGATATGTGCAGTGAAATCTCTCTTCTGTCACATGTGCTCTGCAATGAATTGGGTTTCTATTACTAACTCATTTTAGAGAATGACCTTCCAACAGTTTGGCTTTTGACTTCTATTGACCTGGTAGATGCTGGAGGTCACCAGACCAACGCCTTTTTCTGTCTCACCCCTTTTCCTGCCCAGTAACATGCAGGCACATTGCAAAAGTAAAATTTCTAGTAACAATTTTGATTTAGATGTTATCCGTGTAGAAGCAGTTCAACCACTCTTAGTTCTTGATACAAAACAGGAATAGAACATTTTCTGGCATGTGTAGGATCAAGCACTGCAAAGGTCATAAAATGTCATATAAGCTGTGATTGTCTCCATAGTGGCAAATCCAATTAGGAGCAATCTTTATTGAGGCAGCATGCTGCAAGGTGTATCACCTGGTTTGCTCTCTCTGGAGTCAAGAATCTTCATCAAATGCTACAAATAGTTATGAGCCCTTTCTATCTGCTAGGTGTTCTGGATACTTCAGAGATGCTAGTGAATAAAACAAATATAGATCTTATAAGATGTGTAGTCTAGCCAGTGAGGATGAACAATAAACAATGCACAAGAGGTAGATTATAGAACATATTAAAAGGTAATAAGTGCTTTATGGGAAAACTAAATTAAACTAAGGGCAATTGGGGAAATTGTAGTGCAGTTGAACAAAGACTTAATGGAAGTGACAGAGTGGGTAGGTCAGGCAGCTCTGCATCACTGTCACCAAAATGCCTGACAGTTAAGACCTGGAGGAGGGAAAGTTTATTTTGGCTCTATGGTTTCAGAGGTTTAGTCCATGATGAACAGACTCCATTGCTCTGGGCCCAAGGTGAGATAGCACACTGTGACCAAGGGCATAGGGGAAAGAAGCTGCTCAGGACAGGGGGGAAGGGGGAGAGAAGGGGGTAGAGAGAGAGAGAGAGGGAGGAAGGGAAAGGGGCAGGGGCCACCAGGAAGATGAGACCCTCCAGGTACCATTTGCCAAAAGTTACCACCCAGACCCAAAACAGACTGACAAGGTCACAGCTCTCATAATCTCATCATTTCACCTCTGAATATTCCTGCATTGACACAGGAGCTTTTGAGAGACACCTCATGTTCACACTATAACAGTTAGCTGTGTTGAGGCCTGTATAAAAAGTTTTGGGCCAGGCCCCCCGGGGTACACACCTGTAATCCCAGCGGCTCTAGAGGCTGAGGCAGGAGGATTTTGAATTCAAAGCCAGCCTCAGCAATTTAGTGAGATGCTAAGCAACTCAGCAAGACCCTGTCTCTAAGTAAAATATTCAAACAATGGGCTGGGGATGTGGCTCAGTGGTTAAATGCCCCTGGGTTCAATTCTCAGTACAAAAAAAAAAAAAAAAGTTTTGGAAAAACTTTTCCAAAAGAAAGAAGAGGCATTGCAAAGGACCTGAGATCCTGGAACAACAAAGAGGCCACTGTGGCTGGAGTACTAGGGACAGAGAGGTGACAGCTCCAAATTAGCAGAGCACTGTATGTCATCAGGACTTTACCTTTGACTCTGGAAGAGGCAGTCAAGGGAGGTTTTTGGGTGAAGGAATGAAATATTCTAAATTTTAAGAGAATCACCCTGGCTTCTGTGTAGAAAATACACAGTAAGAGGGCATCAGCAAAAGGTGCATGCTGATCCATAATGGGGGAGGGGCAAGGGAGGAATGGAGGAGCTTTGGATAGGGCAAAGGGGAGAGAGAGGAAGGGAGGGGCATGGGGTAGGAAAGATGGCGAATGAGACAGACATCATGTCCCTAGGTACATGTGTGATGACATGAATGGGTGACCCTACTTCATGTACAACCAGAGAAATAGAAAATGTGTTCCATTTGTGTGCTATGAATCAAAATGCATTCTGCTGTCATGTATAACTAATTAGAACAAATAATTTTTTTAAAAAAAGATGAATCTTAGGTATGTAAACATTTTTTTTCCTAGATATATTATTAAAGTAGAGCCAGCAAGATTTGCTGATAGATGAGGGGTGTGTGGAGAAGAGTTAAATCAAGGGCAACTCCCAGGCATTTGGCCTGAGCAACTGACAGGAAGGAAAAAGCATCCACTGAGAGAGGGAGGGCTGCACCAGGGTCACTTGGAATCATTTGATCAAGTAACTTTATCTATGGTTCTTATCCAAGTATGCTCGTTACCCTCACATTGGGACATCTTTGCCAATTACATTTGCCCAACAACCCCAGAGATTATATT
This sequence comes from Geosciurus inauris, assembly GCA_004024805.1. Taxonomy (NCBI): domain Eukaryota; kingdom Metazoa; phylum Chordata; class Mammalia; order Rodentia; family Sciuridae; genus Geosciurus; species Geosciurus inauris. Next base: position 15,133 of record PVHX01005274.1, read on the forward strand.
TTAGAATGTTCTGGAGTGGGGCCCAAAAGCATATATTCAAAGCACATGTTAGGTGAAGGACCACTAAATTATAAAATATTTGGTGAGATTTTATGTTTAAAATTCTAGACTTGGGCTGGAGATGTAGCTCGGTGGTAGAGAGTGCTTACCTAGCATGTACAAGGCCCTGGGTTCAATTCCCAGCCCTGCAAAAACAAATGACTTAATCAGAATGAAATTCTAGACTTCATAATGAAAAAATGAAGGGATTTATAGATAATTGTCCCAATCTCTGGGATGAACTATATATTGTGGGTCGTCTTTTCAAATTATATTCTAAATGAACTATATATAGTTTAATAAACAGTTAAAGCTAAAGAATACGGAAATGGTGAATAACATAGAACAAGGCTCTAAGGTTCACTTGCCTGTCTCCTTCATTAGGAAATTGGCAACACTTCTTAACCAGTCAAAGGACAATTCTATCCTGAGTGAATTTAGGTTCCTTTGATACTTGACTGGCCTGCGCTATCTGAACACCAAAGCACTCATCATCCCTCCAGCAGTGACCAGAGGAGGAGCTATGTCTGGGCAAATCTGGGGCGTAAAATAAACAGGAAGACAAGATGAATATCCCCACGAAGAGGATTTGGGGGAATGGTTAAAAAGTGGCGTGATGGCAGCTCTAACTCAGACACATATATAAACATCAAGCTCATAGTGAAGGTTACAGATCCCAGTTCTCAGATTTAAAAACTGAGACTCAAGGAAGCCAATCACATTCTCTTTCTTACACCCAACTAAAAATTGAATGCTACAACTGGGCCTCAGAGCTACAAATCAAGGGGCCAGCTTTACTGGTTCCCAGGCTGTCAGCACGTCCTCCTCATGATTGGTTCCACCAAGGGCTTGACTCCCTCGGTGAAAGGAAAGGTTGCATAATAAAGCATTCAATGGGGACTCTATTCAGTCTCCCTAGGACCAGCCTGATCGCTCTTTTATCCTGGATCATTTTCTCAAACTATTTATTTCTGTGCGGTGGTGGAGGGAACATTGGCGACAAAATGGCACCTTCTTATCCTGCTCCCTGTGTGTCTGACTCACACCTGTGACAGGAACGCGCCTCTCAGCGTCTTGGCTCCCCAGGGAGCTGGAGGTGGATTTTGACTCGCCCTTGCCCTCCCTCCCTGTCACCCCCCCTGAAGACTGTCAGCTTACATTGGATTTAAAAACAACAGAAAAAGAAACAAAGCAATTCCACAAACCTTTATTACTCAGCAGGTCACTAGAGGCGGAGGGAGAGCAGCTCAGTTTTCCAGGCTCACGTGGAAGCACCAGGGCAGGCCATTGAAAGGCCAGCTGTTGACTTGTAAACCAGCAGCTAAATTGGCCTCAGAGGCTCTTAGGCAAAGAGCAAAATGGGTCTCCCCTTCCTGCATTCAACTTTTACCTGATCTGGGGGACATTTAGAATACTGGTCTTTTTGAAATCAAGCATTCATTTGACCTGACACATAACGTCCACGTCTAATGAGAGGGGATGGTGACTTGCTGAAATGTACCCTTCTTATTAGGTGGCTGTGATTGTGAGTGGCTGTTTGGTTTTTCATTGACAGGAGGCCGGTGCTCATTTCTCATTTTCACTTTCTTCCTGCCCCAGACTCTCTGGAGCACAGCTCTGTACAAGACAGCTGTCCCAGGAGTAAGGATTGTGTCACTCTACAAAGAGCCAAGGTGTCCAGTTATATGTGGAGTCAACCCCTGCCTTTGTCTTTCTTAGCACCCTGCTCTGTGACGCCAAGACAGATCACGTGGCACAGAGGAGCTGCCTGTGGGATCTGCCAGGATTTAGCTGATGGAGGGAAATGAGTTTCTTTGGAGGCAGGACAAAGTCATTTTCCAATTGTGTTGGGATATTTGACTTTGATTTGCACACTCATTAAACGGCTGGTCATGGTGCATTTTTTTACCTCTCTCCCAAGGTTGCTTTGGGAGAGTGGGAAAGGGGTACAATGAAGAGCAAATTGCTCTGATTAATATTGTATTTATAGTTCAGTCTATCAAGGTCATTTCCCTGGATGCCAGCTTTTCTTTATAAAGACAGAAATACTATGTCAGTGTCTGACTATTCCCAGAAGAGGCAGGAAGCCCATCAGGAGAACGGGCAGTGATAGGAATGGAAGGCACTTTTATTTATTTACATATATGTATATATGTGGCAGGTTGGCACTATAAATGTCTAGTCCAGCTTTTCCTCCTACTCTGAAACTGCTAAGTCACCTCGGTTCCCCCCAGACTGTGTCCTAGGAAACAAATCCACTTCTATTAAACAGTCAATCCCACAGCTTTCTCTCCCCTGACCAAACAAAGTACCAGAGGCTGTACCTTCATGATGAAAATTTGACTTGCAAATCACACAGGCTTGTACACTTGAGCCAAGGCCTGGCCTCCTTGCCTCTGGAAAGGGAAAGTGTCACAGAACCCAGCCCTCCGCAAGGAACCATGACGGGGATGGCAGGTATTTGTGACACTGGGAGAATACAGGGCTCAGGAGCCTTAAATTACCAAAAACAAGTTTAAACAATGACCTTAATGTTTGTGTGCTTTTAACAGTCACGTTGGTGGAAAGAAGACATTACCTCAGACTCGGGCATGATGCTTTCGGGAACCTTGAGGTGTCCTGTTTGATTCAGACCTCCCCCCTCCAGGGAAGATAATTCCCTGAGTACTTGGGTAGAAATAGAATGACCTCATTTCCAGAAACTCCAAGTGACCAGTGACCAAATTGGTACAATATTTTTCATTTTTTTTTTTCTTTTTCCTTGTGGTACTAGGGATCAAACCCAGGACCTCGTGAACGAAAAGCAAGTGCTCTACCCCTGAACTGCATCCCCATCCCCTAGTTGGTGTCATTTTTAGTGTAATACATTTAATATTACTGTGTGGATTAACATTAAGAAGTTTGGTGTCATGTTTAGATGCAAATATTCATTCATTGACCCATTTCATAAACATTGAGTGAGCAGCTATATACACCTGGCTTTAAAAGTAGTTAATAGCGAGTATGGTGGTGCATGCCTGTAATTTCAGCTCCTTGAGAGGCTGAGGCAGGAGGATCACAAGTTTGAATCTATCCTGGGCAATTTAGGGAGACCCTGTCTCATAATAAAAATTAAAATGGGCTGACGATGTGGGATATAGCTCAGCAGTGCGATGCCTCTGGCTTCAGTCCCCACTACCAGGGCAAAGTAAGGGGAGGGGGCCTAGGGCTGTAGCTCAGTGGTAGGGAACTTGCCTAATATGTGAGCCCTGGGTTCAGACCCCAATACTTACAAAAATAAAAATCAAAAATAGTTAACAGCAAGGACTTATTGAGCACTTGCTATGTCCAGGCACCATTCTAAATGTTTTGCTTACTTAGCTTTCCCATTTAATCCTCCCATCATGCCTATAAGATGGGGATTGCTATGATCTACATTTTGAAGAAAAGAAGACTGAGGCCCATGTTAGCAAATTGTCCACAGTCACAGAACTAAGTTGTTGCAGAGCTTGGGTTTGAACCCAATCTTACTCCAGAGACTGAATTGTTAAGCAGTTGTATTTGATAGCCACAGCCTCCTGTGCCTGAGATTCTTAAAGAAGACAGACTGATGTACTATAATTGAGGGAAGTGGAGGAAATTAGAGCACTTAAGAGAGATGTTGACTCAAGCTACTGTACCACCAGGACACATATTTTTAGCCAAATTTCCTAATTGTATGAGACTCAAGAGTTTGGGAAAGTAATTTTGTCTATGATATGTAGAAACATATGCAGACACAGGTTGAATAACTCTTATCTGAAATGCTTGGAATTAGAAGTGTTTCAGATTTCAGATTATTTTTTGAATATTTGCATAGACATAAAGAGGTATCTTGGGGATGGAACTCAAGTCTGAACACAAAATTCATTTGTTTCATATACACCTCTTACACATGACTAAAGGTAACTTAGTACAATTTTTTAATGATTTTGTGCAAATAAAGGCAAGTTTCATGGTGTGGGCTTTTCTACTTGGGGCATCCTGTTAGAGCTCAGAAAGGTTTTGGATTTTCAGATTAGGGATACTCAACCTGTGTATAGACGGGTGTAGAAGAGAAGGTATCCCAGAAAAGGTGTTAGCTAGACTCCATCATAGTGGGACTAAGGACAGTTTTCTTGTAGAGTCCAGAATCAGTTCACTAAGGTGGGGTAGAAGGATGGGGTTGGGGGTAAGGAGAGCTTGGTGATGAGAGGCCACTCATGTCACATCAAGAAGTTAGGGCCTTGGGGCTAGGGCTGTAGCGCAGTGGTAGAGCGCTTGCCTAGCATGCGTGAGGCACTGGGTTCGATCCTCAGCACCACGTATAAATAATAAATGAATAAAATAAAGATCCATCAATATCTTAAAAAAATATTAAAAAAAAAAAAAAAAGAAGTTAGGGCCTTAGCCGGGCGCAGTGGCTCAAGCCTGTAATCCCAGCACTTAGGGAGGCTGCGACAGGAGAATCGTGAGTTCAAAGCCAGCCTCGGCAATGGCGAGGTGCTAAGCAACTCAGTGAGACCCTGTCTCTACATAAAACACAAAGTAGGGCTGGGGATGTGGCTCAGTGGTCGAGTGCCCCTGAGTTCAATCTCCAGTACCAAAAAAAAAAAAAACCAGAAGTTAGGGCCTTATCCTAAAAGATATGCACTTTATAAAGACCACTGGCTGCAGGATGGAGAATGGATTAGAGAAGGACAAGATTGGAGGCAAAACCCACCAGGAGATACTTGGGATAATCCTGATTAGAGGATACAGGCTCTGAGCCTAGGCAGTGATGGTGGAAATGGAAATATGTGTATGGATGCCAGAGATATTTAAGAAGTATAACTGTCAGGCTTGATTGGCAATGGGGCACATGTGAGGAAGAAGAATTTAAGAAGGACGTTCACATTGCTGGCTTAGGCAACTAGTTGGATAGGAACCCAAGAGAAAGAGCAGCTTGGGAGGGAAAAACAGGTGAATTTGGAGTGACTGAATTGAAGTAGGATACCTGAGTGGAAATAATCCGGGACAGGCCAATAACTCTAGTCCAGAATTATGGATTAGAAGTCAAAGGCAAATAGATGGTAACTAACGCTGAGGGAGTAGATGGTCCTATTTTGGGCAGGTGCGTAGACTAGAAATGAAGAAGCTTTAACACAGAATCCCCAGGGAAAAGATTGTCAGGGGAAGAGGTCCTTAAAAAGAAGAAAACCAGAGAGGTAGAAACTGTAGCTGAGCAAAGAGCATTTCAAGAGATAGTGAAGAGGAGCTGGGGTTGTGGCTCAGTGGTAGAACATGTGCCTACTATGTGTGAGGCACTGGGTTCGATTCTCAGCATATAAATAAATAAAATAAAGGTCTGTTGACAACTAAAAAAAAGTGAAAAGCAGTGATAAACATTGAGAGGTGAAGAAATACATGGAATGAGCGAGGTCTCTAGGATTTTGTGTTAAGGAGCGTTTTGGTGCCTTTGGTGACAGCAGGTTGAGAGCAGTGTTTGTGGCATACGCTGGTATGGCAGGCTAAGGAGTGAATGGGAGGTGAGGAAATAAACCAGTGTGGACACTTCCTAAGGACTGTGGCTGAGAAGGGAAGAGAGAAAGGGCAGGGGCCCTTGGACAGCTTTCGTTTGTTTTTTGTTAAGCAAAGACTTGAATATATTAAATATTGATTAACAGATTCAGTAGGAGAAGAATACATAGGAAGGGGAGAGAGGAGGAGAAATTAACAGAAGAAGATTTCTGAGAAAGTGGGAGGGTTTGGATCCAAAGGACAGATAGGGGCTTTGGCTGCAGAGAAGGGCCCACTTGCATTGACCGGAACGCTTTAGAAGGCACGGCGAGGCGGTTACTCACAGGGTGGCCGGTGCTTTCCCTGTCAGACGATGTTGAGTCATTTGCTGAGAGTGAAGGGGAAGTGACATGCGTGGGTGGGAGGGAGGGATGTCTGAAGATTTGCAGAGAATGTGGGAGAGAGCTGCTTTGGAGAAGGAAAGGGGGTGTGACGTACACTTTTAGCCAAGTTCCCCTGTTGCCTGAGACCCAGGAGCTCAATTGGGAAAGTGCTTTATCCTACTCCACAAACAAGTTTGAAACTTATGTAGACATGTCAGCTACTTGACTGGACATAGCATAAAAAGTATTTCTTGGAATTAATATTCATTAATAATTCAATATAAGTGCTATGTTTACAGTGGATATGCAGACTACACAAATCTCTTCATTATATTCTGATATTGCAACTTGGGATAATGGCTATAAGGAGTTGGCTGAAATGAAGCACAGGCTCTGGAGGCAGTCAAACTTGGAGTTCAGTGCAGATCCGTCTACCTACCAGCCAGGTAGGTGCTCTAGCCTCTTATCTGTAAGATAAGTATAATAAGAACACTCATTCATAGCATTGTTAAGGGAGTGTATTTGGTGAGCTTTTTTAAAATATTATATATATTTTATAATTTTTTAAATATATATATATTTTTTTAAGACTAGATCTCCCTATGTTCCTGTGTTGCTCAGGCTGGCCTCAAACCCACAGGCTGAAGCCATCCTCCTGCCTCAGTCTCCTAAGTAGCTGGGACTAAAGGATGGACCACCATGACCAGCTTTGATATAATAACTTTTATTAAGTAGTTCTCTTCCTGAATCCATCCCTTATTATCCTCTCTTTAAGGAAGAATGGGGTGAAGTAGAAAAGTAGAGTGGAGGTGGAGAGTGAGGCATGTTAAAAAAAAAAAAAAAAGGAAGTCTAGGGAGTCTTACTAATTTGGAAATCCCTAAACCCATTAAGAAGATTATGCAATATTTCTGAAACCAATAGCAAGTGAGGAATTGTCTCTGGTGCAATTGTCTCTAAAGAGTAGAAGGATTCTCTCCTTCTTGGAGAGAAGGGAAAGAAGCTGACTCTGTGTGTGTGTGTGTGTGTGTGTGTGTGTGTGTGTGTGTGTGTGTAGAGTGGTGGAGTTACTGGAGAGAAGTTCAGACTAATGAGAACCAGTTCCATAGGAATGAGGAACAGTTCAGCCAAGATGATATTCTATTAGTTATCTACTTCTATGTAACAATTTACTCCAAAGCTTAGCAGTCAAAGAAAACAAAGAACATTATTTCAAGTGATTGGCGAGCGGGTGCAGAGACTGAATGGCTTAGCTTGCTAGTTTTTGTTCAGGGTCTTTTGTGAAGTTGCAGTCATCTGCAGACCTGTTGGAGCTGGAGGACCTGCTTCTAAGCTGACATACGTAGTTATTAGTAGGGACTTCAGTTTATTATCAGACAGTCCTCTCCAAAGTGAGAAATCTGAGAAAGAGGAGGAGAAAGGAAGGGAAGGGAAAATAGGGCAGAGGAGACCAAGATTTGAACGCTGTCAACCTGGTTCTAAATCCATGATTTAACCTCTATTCTACATGTATGTAGAGTACATTTTTTTTTTAGTACAGAGCCCAGCACTAATAAATGTTCAATAAATGTTGGTTATTATTAGTTTTTCTCATTGGTGGAAAAGGTAGCTTTCTAGATTCAAGAAGTTAACAGGGACAGTCATTTTGAAAGGCAAACATTACATTTTTTATTAGTCCTTTTTTGTGACTTTTACTAACAACTTGACAAACTGTAAAAAGTTCCATTGACAAAGTGCCTTGGTGAACCTCGCTCGGGCCCACTGAATTGCTCAGCATTGGATATAGATTGACTACGACTACTATTTGTTTTACCTGCAGTTTATAAAATCTTAATAACCCAAAGTCATTCTTTCAAACATTAGTGCCCTGTCCAAATCAAAAGCTGCCGACTCTTCCCTTACCTGAGCTGTAATCCACACCACTGCCTTCTTTGAGGTGAGTGAAAAGAGCATGAGTTCTGTGAGATCTGAATTCGGTCTCCACATCAAATCTAAGCTGTGTGACCTTGCAGAAGTTCCTTAATGTTGCTGAGCTACTGTTTCCTCCTTTAGAAATGAGGCTGTTGGGAGGATTAAATGAGATAAGATACAGTTAAGCACTTAGCACAGTGCTTATCACAGAGTGAGCTACTATATAGTTCAATGTCATTTACCCTATCTTCCAGTAGGGTTTAACTCCTCCAATCATTGTAGGCCCAAATAACTTTAATTATGCTAGTTTATGACACCTGAAATTTATCATGTGATATTTATTTATGTATTCCTTTATTCATTTACTTATTTTTAAGGAGCTTGGACCCAGGGTCTTGCGCATGTTCAGCAAGTGCTCTACCACTGAACTTCAACCCTGGCCAAGTAAACGTGTTTTCTTGTTGCTGTTTCTTCATGCTCTGCACATGCTGAGCACACATGCACTTTACCTCTGAGCTGTTCCCTCAGCCCTGTCAGATGGTGTATATATTTATTTTTTTTGGTATTAGGGATTGAACCCAGGAGCACTTTACCACTGAGCTATATCCTAAGCCCTTTTTATTTTTTTGAGACAGGGTTTCACTAAGTTGCTGAGACTGACCTTGAACTTGCAATCCTCCTGTCTTAGCCTCCTGAGTTGCTGGGATTACAGATGTGCACTACCTCATCCTGCTATCTTTTTTTTTTTTCGGTACTGGAGATTGAACTCAGGAGCACTCGACCACTGGGCCACATCCCCAGTCCTATTTTGTGTTTTATGTACAGACAGGGTCTCACTGAGTTGCTTAGCACCTCGCTGTTGCTGAGGCTGGCTTTGAACTCGTGATTTTCCTGTCTCAGCCTCCCTAAGTACTGGGATTACAGGCTTGTGCCACCGCACCCGGCTCCTCACCCTGCTATCAATCAGATGATATTTAAATGTATAAGAAAAGTACCTAGTAATATCTGTTTTGTATTCTAGTAATAGTCAAGTCTCTCTCCCTCAATATATTTACTGAGGACTGACTGGAGCTATTTCTTATTCATATTTACATTTTTTCCCAGTGGTACTTAGCAAGGTGATTGGTACATAGTAGTACTTAATATGTCTTTAGTAACGAAGAGTAAAATCAGAGTATTTGGGAAAGACTGAGACGAAATAAAAGAAAATGCTTGCAATGGAAGATGAAGTAAGTGGGTTTGGGGAGATGAGAAATTTGTATTTCCAGGAAACAAATCATGTTCACTATATAGATTTTCACATTATATATCATTCAATATCCTCAATGACCATTTTACAATTTAATTAAATGACATTTTAAATCTTTAAAGATATAACGGTGACAGAAATGGACAGATTCATCTTTTTGAAAATATTCAATATTTTATTTCACAAGCATAAGTGATATGAACACCCAGTAGTGGAGAGATTACCCCATTAATCATATTAACAATTTACCCAACTTCTCAGAGCTAGTGTCTCAGCTCTATGGTGGGTTAAAGAGAAAATTATTAGTGAGAAGAAGGATTTACTCTGGAGGAAGTCAGTTTATATTCTCCATCAACTACGAGGGCCACAAGACAGGGTACCGAGATCCCTGATAATGAGTGAGACAATAAGATGAAGCCATTTAACCTTCCTTGCCCGGGTCATGCCTGAATGAAAGAATGTCAACCCTGGACTAGTTCAAAACTCAGCCATTTGATTCATACCCACATCTGTCATTTGGCAGCCTGGACTTGCTGCTTCCTGTCTGGCTGTGCAGTGCCATCTCCTTGCTGAACAGTGCTGTCCTTCATTCAGTGGCTCGTTCCCTACCCAGGAGATGCCTAGAAACACACAGCTCTTGCAAGCTCTTGAGAGGCAGACGGGGGTTTGTCTCACAGAAAATGTCTGTGACATGTCTCCTTGACTCCATGTCGGTGTTGAATGGATGTGTCACAGGGCTTCTTCAAGAGGCTGAGTCAGGATGATTCAAGAACAGGGTCAGGCTTTAAAGAATCATCTTTTTCTTTCCTTCAAGCTGTGTGGATACGTTGGGCCCACAATTCTAATCTCCTCCCTCCCTGACAGGGACATTTTCCCCTTCAAGGGCTGCACTGAATGTGTCTGCAGTCTGCCTTCTACCGTGAGGCAGGTAGGAGATGAGATGTGACTCGAGAAGTAGGCGAGGAAGCCTTTTGGGCACATTACTTGGTGCTGTTTTTTTTTTCTAAGCAAAAAAAAAAAAGAAGTATTGGTTTGTTTTTAGGCAGTGTCAAAATGTTCCTGTATCAAAACAGCCACATCGAGATGTTCGTGGCATCAGAATGACTGTTGAAGTCGTGTGTCACCATGTCAACTGTGACAAAACAGCCGGCATCAGCATGTCTGTACCCTCCACTGGCACAGCTGTGGCCGTCAAGGGAATAGTAAGGTGAAAAATGAAAAGTTGCATTTCTTTCCGTCAGTGTTTCTGCTTTCAGTTAGGAACTGGACTTACCCATCAGGGCTGCATGAGAAAAGAGGATCCACTCCCATTCCGAATGATCCATGCCGCCTACAAAAAAAGAATTAGGTACAAATGAACGAAGACAATCCCATTTTTACCACAGGAATTGTGAAACTCCCATACTAATTTTATAGTCATGCTTTTACACTTTGTTCTCATCACAAAGATTTTTTGGAATTATCTACCAAGAATCAGCCAACAAATTTATGCCAACACAGAGGCAGCTAGAGCCGCTTGATCACTGCCTACGGCTACATGTTCCATCACCAACCTGGAAGAGCCCTAACACATTTCAACGCCTTGATCTGCTGCTGCTTCAGACACCCAGTCAGATTGCAAAACCTTTCCTGAAAGTTTTGGTATTAGAAACCTCTCATCACCTGTATCTTCAGACTCAGCGAGCTTGCCAATTGGAAACTCTTGCTGTGGGTCTGCAATGGCACTCTGTGCCTAACGCAATTGTCAACCAACTCATCCTTCCTCACCGATTGCTCCTTTTCAGCCCTTTTCTGTCTCCCATTTCTCTACCTGACTTCTAAATATTGTAGCATCTCAGTGCTCCATCCATGTTCCTCTTCTGTCAGCATAACTCACTCAGTAGGTGAGCTCAGTCATTTCTGTGACTCCAAATAGCATCTGTGTGCTAATGGCTCCAAAGACATATTCTCAGCCCTAACCTGTCTCCAGAACTCCAGGCTCATATGTCCAATATCTCCATTTGCATATCCAAGAAGCATCTTAAACTTAATGGTCCAAAATGGAACTCTAGTTTCCCCTACCCTCAGTTCTTCTAGTCTTCTCTTAGTGTCAAAATGAACTATATGTTAGAAGCTACAAGCAAGTTATCTCTGATTTTTTCCTCCTTACCTATATGTATATAATATATAATAACATATATATTATATATAACAATATAATAATATAATAACAATATGTTATATATAATAACATACATTATATCTATCTATATATAGATATAGATATAACCCATCAGCAAATACTACAAATACGACTACAGTTCTACCTCCAAAATACAACACCCCCATTTTTTTTTTTTTTGTACTGGGATCAAACCCAGGAACATTTTGACTCTGAGCTACACCCTCAACCATTTTCTTTAAATTTTATTTTTAGACAGTATCTTGCTAAGTTGCCCAGGCTGGCCTTAAACTTTCAATCCTCCTGCCTCAGAAAGTAGCTGGGACTACGGGCACAAGCCACCGCACTCAGCATCTCCCTCCAAAATGTTCTTGACTTCATCTCCTTCCTTTCTTTCACCAATGCCATGACCCAAATCCAATCCACCATTCTCTCTTACCAGGACTACTGCAGTGGCCTCTTAACTGGTCTCCCCTTTCTGTACATGGCTACCTCCTTCTGATCACTTAAGTCACAGATAGCAGGTCAAAGTTCAAAGAGAACTTCCCAGGCCATCCCATCAGGAGTACCACCCTCTACCCCAACTTATTATCTATCTATTTACCGTGTGGACTCCCTTCACAGAATTTACTGCAATGTGTGATCCTCTACTTCCTTCCTATTGACTGTGTTCCCCACTAGTAGGGAACAGGGAGTTTAACTCTTTTTTCTGCTCTACTCAGTCCCTAGGGCTTATCATAGTGCCTGAACCAAAGTAGGCTCTCAACAAATATTTGCAGGAAAGAATGAATTTAAGCCTTTCCAGCGAGTTGGGTGTAGAGCTCAGTGGTAGAGCACTTGCCTAGTGTGTGTTCATACTATGTGTTCAAGCCCCAGTTCTGCAAAAGCAAATGAGGTCTTTCCAAAAAAGGAAATTGGAGATTTTAGAAGTTTCAGAATATTAATACTTGCTGTTGTTGAGAAATATCCCATGGAGACATAATTCTATTAAAACTACTACTTAGTTTGATTGTCCCAACCTGAACACTGGGGGGACTATCCATGTTTGTTGGTACCATGTGGTTCAAGCACCAATCATTATAACTAAGTGCTCTTTTACATAAGATCTTATGAAAAAAACAAAATTCAATATTGAATTTACATATTTGCTGCAGCAAACACAGGTGCACTATAAATAAAGTAGTGGACGAATAAAAAATTTCTATTTTGCCAAATAGCACAAGTGTTCTTTGTAGGTAAGGAATTGCCTTTGTTTGGAATAATATCCTGAGAGATGCCTAAGAAGTGGTAGTTGAGGCCCTATAGATTGGAGAGAAACAAGAAAAAGATCACAAAATCACTCCACACAAGAAATTATTGGGAGATATGGGAAGAAGAGAGACGAGGCAAGCGAGGAGGAAGAGTTGGAGAGAAGCCGAGCAAAATGCCAGGAGGCTTGCTCTTGGAGTGGTGGAAATAGAACAAGAAAATAGAGTTTTCAGTGTCAAATTGGCTGATGAAGAGTATTGCATATTTGCCATTTTGCCCCCCACCCCCATGTGGCGAACACTATCTCTGAATTTCCAGGAAGACTCTACCATATGCAGCTGCCTCTCATGAATTTGGGGTGGGAAACCAAGGAGGAGGGGCTGTAAGCCACCCTTGGGTCAGTGCCAAAAGAAGATAAAGGAACAGCTGCAAGACACAGAATGAAGAATGGGAATTCGGCAGAGACCAGAAATCAAATCCTGAGGCTGCCAAGAGAATGGGCAGCCCAGAAGAATCACAGGGAGTTTAAAGAGAGCATTGACTTTCTTGGAGATATGGGCTGGGGATTCCAGATGGGTTCATGTAAACCGCAAGGTGATATTTGACTTCATAAATAATCCAGGAGCCACTGACAGTATGATTTTGCTGATACATTTTAATCATTCCTCACTACAGTACCAGTGAAAATTCTAGATAGAGGTGAGAGATGCAGTAGTCTGAATGTTTGTATTCCTCTGCCAATCCATATGTTGAAATCCTCTTCCCTTTATATGATGGTTTGGGGAAGTTGGGGTCTTTGAAAGATAACAAGGTCATGAGGGTGATATACTTATGAATGGTATTAGTGGCCATATAACCAGGACCTCAGGGAGCTTTCTTGTCCTCTTTCTGCCATGTGAGGATATAGTAAGACATTATCAGTTTGCAGCCAGGAAGAGGACCCTGTCCTGACTAGAACCTGGTCATGCTGGCTCCCTGTGCTAGGACTTCCAGCCTCCAAAACTGTATCACTTTCTGTTGTTTATAAGATGCTCAGTCTATGGTACTTTGTTATATCAGCCTGAACTAAGATAATAGGTGGTATATATTCCAATTTTGTTCTTCTTCAGTTATCACTTATTTGTTTTCGTTTTCTCCTGTGGTTCCACACTCTAACCCTAGACCGTGCTAACCACACTGATAGGTCACTGTTCATTTTTGCTTATTTCTAAAGTTGGTTAACCAGAGCAATTAAAGTTAAGTTTATGAAGTCTATGTAGTAGAAGGCTAGTGAAACTAAATTTTAAGTAACCATGGACAGAAAAACCACACGTTTCATACAAAGAGCATGTTCAATTCAACTAAATTATTCATTTATTGAATTAAACAAATATGTATGTGGCAGATATGCTGTTAGGTTCTCAGACTTAAATTATGAATAAAACCCAGTTGCTCATTTTGATGAGGTTATACAGTTCAGTGGGGATATCTAAATACAGTACAATGCAGTAAGTGTCAAATATAAAAATAATCATGGATCTAGGGGATCACTAAAAACAGGTACTTAGTGAAACCTTCAAAAGAGATCAGGGTTAGAGGTGAGTTTTTGAACTGACCACTGAGTTGGATCTTAAAGGAAGTGAAGCATTAAGTAGAGATGGGGAGGGAAACTTGATTGGGGGTAGGGTGGGAGAGGGAAAGGAAAGTGGAGGTGCACCTTCTAGGAGGGACAATATAGGCAAAGGCCTGGAAAGAAAGAAATGCACAGAACACACGGGAGACCACAAGCCTTTCTGAGTTGCTGCAGAAAATATTAAGATACAAATGAGCTGGGTGTGGTGGCTCACGCCTGTAATCCCAGCAGTTCAGGAGGCTAAGGCAGGAGGATTGTGAGTTCAAAACCAACCATGGTGAAAGCGAGGCACTAAGCAACTCAGGGAGACCCTGTCTCTACATAAAATACCAAATAGGGCTGGGGACATGGCTCAGTGGTTGTTTGAGTGCCCCTGAGTTTAATCCCTGGCAATCCTCCGCCCCCAACGAAAAGAGATATAAATGAGGTTAGAGAAAAAGATAAGAGCTACCTGATGGTGGATGTTGAATGTAATATTAAAACGTATTGACCATTTGTCCGCAATGTAGAACTGCGAACATGTTTTCAGGCAGTAAAGTGGCATGGCAAGATCAGAGTTTTAAATAAAATTCTTCAGTGTCTATTACAAGAACTGTTCAAAAGGGGCTGAAGTAGCACCTACATGTAAGGTAGAAAAACAAAGGACATGTGTTAGCAAATCGTTATTTTGGTTCAGGTTAAAGGCAAAGAAAGCCCTATTAATATAATTTATTAAGCTGGGCGCGGTGGGTCACACCTATAATCCCAGCCCTTGGGGAGGCTGAAACAGGAGAATTGTGAGTTCAAAGCTAGCCTCAGCAACAGCGAGGCGCTAAGCAACTCAGTGAGACCCTGTCTCTACATAAAACACAAAATAGGGCTGGGAATGTGGCTCAGTGGTCGAGTGCCCCTGAGTTTAATCCCCAGTACAAAATAATAATAATAATTTATTGTAATATCCAATTAGGAGAGAAAAAACAAATAATTACCTAAGTAAATAAAGAAAAAAACAATAACATTTAATATGCATGTTCTGATTTTAAAATATCCTTAGAAAACTAGAAATGTATCAGTCCACTCTGAATATTAAAAAAACTATAGTAAAAATTTTAATGATGAGTAATGGAATAATGGAAACATTGGTTTCACACCCAGGAAGAAGACATTCAGCATGGTTCTAGGGATCCTAACCAATATAGTAAAAGTAGGGGAAAAAGTATAAGGATTGGAACAACAAAAAATAATAATCTTTATGTGCAAGTGATATGATAATCTACATTGGATATTCAAGACAGTCATTTGATATTTTATCAATGTTTAGTAAGAGTTCTTGGGCTGGGGTTGTGGCTCAGTGGTAGAGCTCTTGCCTAGCATGTGTGAGGCACTGGGTTTTCGATTCTCAGCACCACATATAAATAAATGAAAAAAAAAAGGTCCATCAATAACTAAAAAAAGTTTTTAAAAAATCAATAATGTTTCTATATGGATGCAATAACCAATTAGAAAATATAACAACACTATCTAAATTAGAATCATAGCAAAAACCATCATGTAGTCAAAAATAAGTCTAACAAAAATATCTCAGACCTATATCATTGTTTCCTGTATGGAAACAATGATAAGACCTTATTGATGGATATAAAATAGAAGAAAGATACTATATTCTTGAAGGGATACAATGTTAAAGAGTCAATTCTCCCTATTAGCATGTGCATTCAACATCTTACAACCAGAATCCCATGTTTTGTGGAATTTGGTTAGCTGATTTTTAAAATGTTTAGTGGTAGAGCGCTTGCCTCGCATGCATGAGTCACTGGGTTCAATCCTCAGCACCACATAAAAATAAATAAATAAAATAAAGATATTGCGTCCATCCACAACTAAAAAAATATTTTAAAAGATGAAAAATAAAATGCTCATGGAAGAGCTCAAAATAAGCAAGACAATTTTGAAACAGAAAAAAAAAAGAATAAGAAGAATTAAGAGAGTGTGGTATCAGAGCATGAATAGATCAACTGCCCAATGGAACAGGAGAGAGAGCAGCACATAGAAGGACTTGATATGTGGCAGAATATAGCAAGCTGTGGGGGAAATCTGGGCTAGTCAATATAGGATGCTAGGTTGGGCCAGGGATATAGCTCAGTTGGTAGAGTGCTTGCCTCACAAGCACAAAGACCTGGGTTTAATCCCCAGCACCACAAAAAAAAGGGTGTGTGTGTGTGCCAGGTCAACTAGCTCTTCGTATAGAAAAAACAATAGGTCTCATTTTCACATAGGATCTGTGCACATAAATAAATATCAGGTAGATTAAAGACTTTAATATGAAAAGCAGAGTAATAAGGCTTTCAGTAGATATTAGAGGAGAACATACTCATGACTTTGACTTTGAGGTAGGCTATATATATATATATATTTTTTTTGGTACCAGGGATTGAACTTAGGGGTACTCAGCCATAGAACCACATCCTTAGCCCTATTTTGTATTTTATTTAGAGACAGGGTTGTTTAGTGCCTCACCATGGCTGAGGCTGGCTTTGAACTCACAATTCTCCTGTCTCAGCCTCCCAAAGTGCTGGGATTACAGGTGTGCGCCATCGCGCCTGGCTTAGGGGATGCTTTTTAAGGCATGAACTTAAAATATAGAAAAAGATGATAAATTAGAATTGAAATTTCTACAGAAGAAGAAAAGATACCATAAACAATGTTAAAATATTAGGCTAGGAAAAATTTTTGCAATTCAAAAAACAGAGAAAATTAAAGTACATCCTATATTTAAGGAGAACTTCCATAAATAAGGAAAAGACAAAAAGGCAGTAGGAAAAAATCATCAAAGAACATGGGTAGGGGGCTGGGGTGGTGGCTCAGTGGTAGAGCGCTTGCCTCGCATGCGTAAGTCACCGGGTTCGATCCTCAGCACCACATAAAAATAAATAATAAAAGATATTGCATACAACTAAAAAAATATTTAAAAAAAAAAAAAAGAACATGGGTAGGCAACAATTCAGAGAAGTAAAAATCAAATTGTTGATAACACATGGAAAGACACAACTCCTCTGTTGAAAAGAAAAATGCAAAATTCTAAATTGGATCACTTTTCATACATGTGATAATGACAAAATTTAAAAATCTGATAATGCTAAATATTGATAAGGATGTTAAGAAAGAAACTCTCATATTCTGCTGATGGGAAAGTAAGTTGGTCCAACCACTATGGAAAACAATTTGCCAATATTTGGTAGCAATTCCTGGATACACATTTAGAAAAATACTTATACAACTACACAGGGAGAAGTGTCCTAAGGATGGTCACTCCTTTATTGTTTAGGACAGTGAAAAATTGGAAACTACTATTGAGAATAGATAGTGTAAATTAATGGTAGAATATATTTATGATTCAAAACCAGACAGCAGTTAAAATGAATGGACTAGGTTCCCAAGTATCAGCATAGATAAATCTTGAGAACATAATATTGAATGCAAAATGTAAACTTTAGGATATGTTATATACATGTAGATTTTAGAAAGACACAAAAAATCAATACAAAGATCATCAAAGGTTTTGGATATACACATACATCTACACACACAGGTGGAAAAGATACAAACCAACAGTAGAATAGTGAGGATATCTTGGTCACTAGGAGAGAAGGTGATTCAATAGAGTACAAAGGGGCCTTCGGTATATTTATAACATGGTAATTCTTTTGTAAAGATCCAAAGAAAAAACAGCAAGGAGGTATAGTCTACTCTTTCAAAAATTTCAGAAAGAAGAGAGTTTAGATGGTGGCTTGAGGAAAGTGCTGGGTTGAAAGCCCTGTTCACCCAACAATGTTATATTGGTTTTTAAATATATGGAAAAGTTGAAAGAATTATACAGTGGATGCCGATGTATCCACTATCCAGATTCTACAAGTAGCATTTGGCTTTATTTGATTTATTACATATTTATCCATCTATCCATCCATCCACCCATCAATCTATCTTATGGTTTGGATATGTTTAAAAGAAAGTTTCAGATATCAGTGTACTTCACTAATCAGGAGTATTTTTGGTTTTTATAATATAGAGGAGATGAATACATGGATTCAAGCGAGGAGCCAGCGTTGAATGTGCAGTTGAAAGAGAAAAGGGAGAAAATAATTGCTTAAACCCAGCAAGAGGTGGGAGGATCTGACCTTTAGAAAAACAGGAGGTGGAGGCCTGGGGGTGTTAAAGGAGGTTTTTCTCAGTGGTCTCAATTTTTCTTGTAGAAATAGGAGATAGAAATATTTGTTGAGAATGAAAGTTGAGAGTTGAAGTCTTGAGGAAAAAGACAATGGTTAGAAACATTCAATGTGGAGAACTGGAGAGGAAATTAAGGGACTGATGGAGTCTGTAAGGGTCCAACTCGGCTTGAATCTGTAGCAGCACAGGACTCCAAGTCATGTAATTTTTTTTTCTCCAGCCCTTAGCTATTTGAAAGGGAAAGGAAGAAGAAGCAGAACGTGTGAATGATTCAGAATTGATGCAGCAGGACAGTTGATGTAAGGGGACAGAAAGGCCTTGTATTAGTCTGCCTTGCATTATTACACTGACATACGCGAGGCAGCTAAATTATAAAAAGAAAATGTTTAGCTTACAGTTTTGGATATTTGAAATTGAAGATCAGGTGATAGTGGTGGGACATTTGTTTGGCCTCCAGTGGAAGTAGTAGATGGTGCCACCTCATCATGGGAAATATTGCTCCCATATTAAATAGGAGCAGAGATGGGGCGGGAAAGAAGACGGGTGGGGCCAGGCTTGCTCCTTGTATAAAAATCTTCTTATGAAAACTCAAGGTGTCATGTGAGAGCCATCAAGAGGTTGCACAAGCTACATTTCCCCAGTGACCTAAAGTCTTCCCACTTGGTCTCGCTTCCCAAAGGTTCCACTGTGTCCTAAGAGCACCACCCCGGGGACACAGCCTCTAATCAAACGGACCCTTGGTGGACACTCAGACCATACCCAAACCCTAGCAAGCCTGGTTCAAGAGTATTGCAGATGGTCAATGATTAGTCCCAGGCAGGGCATGGAACTAACAGTCTAGGAAATGCTGAACAACCAGCATAAAATGAAGGAAATTGGGGAAAACAACCTCCTGCTGAGTTACACACCTAGAGTGCTCTTGTCCTAATTAGTTTTATTGCTAGCGCTTCAGACACAGAGAGACACTGGGAAGTGGAAGCGCCTCTGGTCACCTGTACCATCATCTCCTTCAAGGTTCAGTACTCTCTCGCCTCTGCCGATCACTATGAACCCCCTTTGTCACCTCTTCTGCCTATCTACAAACCCTTTCACTGTCCCTTCCGTGGAGCTATCTGGAACCATTGTTCCACAATAAATAAATGACTCCACTTTCTTAACTTTTTAACTCATAGTTTTGGAGATAAAAAATCCAAGATTGGGTGGTAGCAGGGGGCAATTGTTTGGCCTCTCTGATATCTTGGAGCTTTTTTTTTTGGTACTGGAGATTGAACTCAGGGGCACTCGACCACTGAGCCACATTCCCAGCCCTATCTATTTTGTGTTTTATGTAGAGACAGGGTCTCAGTGAGTTGCTTAGCATCTCGCCCTTGCTGAGGCTGGCTTTGAACTCGCGATTCTCCTGTTCAGCCTCCCAAAGTGCTGGGATTACAGGCATGCCCACCGCGCCTGGTTTTCTTCCTTGAATTTGAGGAACTGTCCTTCAAGGCTGGGATTTGCCTTGCAAATTCCTTCAGTTGGGGCTATTCATTCTCCCACATGGTGTCTAATGTGTGATAGAGAGAGCTGGGGACAAGGGTTGGCATTTGACTGACTTGCTACTTCCAGATCATCGCTCTATAAATCTTAGGTAAAAGCTCATCTTTCCCTTATGGTTTCCTTCTGACTTCTCCCCACTAACCAAACTTCTGGTCACTTCTTTTGATTCCCCAAAGACTTTTGGAACTATCTCCTACCCTACCTCCTAGCACCATCCTAGGGATTGTCGTCAACACTGAACCAATACCTTAGCCTCCTAATTTCTGTACCTCCTTAACCCCTGTGACCTCTCCCTCTAATGGACTTCAGTTATCTGCTTCTTAGAACCACATTTTGCATCTTGTCATCACTCAGACATTACACCTCAACAATCTGAAATTCCAGTGTCCCACTTTCTGATTACTTGCTCCCAACTTTTAGCTCCTCCTTAGTTGTCTTGCTAAGGATGTCCTGTTATAGACCAATGGAAAAATGATCTAAAAACTTTCCAGGCTTCTTATTTTCAAAACTAATGAACAATGCTGATTAACAATGGAGAGATGTTTGGGGAGTATCTATGATCATCTCCATTCATATTTAGATGACAACTTACAAGGAATGTAATATATTTTGTTGTCTTTATTTATGAGAGTCTTAAATAGGCTCTAGCTATTATGACTGATATCTTGGCACTTTTATTATACAAGGGACAAAATGAAAATGGTTCAGCGTCAACTTCATGTATTGAACAATGATGATAATATTGCTCTCAGGGTAACATGGGAACAATGGAATCATTTAGAAACAAATCCTTTAGAATCATTGGGCTCTGATTTTTACATTTCATTTTTTGAGGACTCATTAGAACCACAAAGCAAAGGAAGTTATTTTATTTGGATAGGATAAAGTAAGTTAGTGTCTCTATAGTTACTAGAAGAACATAAATTAATTTGCTAAAGATACCCCCTTTGTACACTGTGTCAGTCAATAGTCAGTTGGCACTTTGTTTCAAGCAGAGCTGGATTGATTACTCAATAGATACAGTGTTTAGGACACCTACAAAACGGGAAAATGCAAAAACATACATCACTTTTAAGGGTTTTATATTCGTCATTTCTGAAACAATTTCTGAAGTGGTCATCTGTGGGGGGGATCAGAACCTTTTTGCTTTTCTTAACACTTTGGAATTCTTTAAAATTACATGGGGTGGGGCACTTTATTATTTTCAGGGCTTAGGACCTTTGAAGGTTTTAATTAGGCCCTGATGTCACAGGGCATTGTGGTTCCATCTGAGTGTTTTTATTCTTTTTTGCGTTCCTGTAGTTGAATACTGAGGTGAGGTCATTATTTTGAAGGAGTTTTTGCCAAAAAGTGGCTGGTGGAGATCTGTTTGTCTCTGGCCTGTTTCACAGCTTTCCCAAACAATATTTTCATTGGTTTGTACAAGCAGTGGCCTTGTCTTGGAGGACATGGGCCAGGTAATGAAAAGTGCTCAAAAACCCCAAAGATTCCTAAGGACTTTTTCTTTTTTTTTTTTTTGTACCAATGCCTGCCTAAGTGCATGCAGTTTCTAATTTATGATCACTAGCAAATGTTGCTGTGAAGAGTTAGTACTACTTACATTCTCTTAGTTAACTCCACTATCCCCATTTAAAGTACTTATTTTTTTTGTAACCTAACCTGCTTCCCAATTTGATTTATGCCATAGCTTTGGTTTTTATTCAACTTCTTCCTACCACGAATGCAGTAGAATGAATGGCAGCCACCCAGCCACTTGAGGCTTGCTGTCCTAAACTAAAACAAAGAGACCCAGAAAATAGAGAAATAGTTCCTTTAAAATACAGAGCCCTTTTTAGGGAGTAGAGCACATATTTGATTTTATTCTATTAGATTCTGCTTAAGACTCAGGATGCAGGATGCTATGTTGATGAGGGACAGACAAGGTTGAAGAGGGGAACATACTGAGCAATGAGCAACAGCTGAGAGCTACAAAGATAGGGCTGTGCTCATGTATAAATAGAAATGTTGCTGCTACCCTGATGAATCAGACCAGATGTTTCTCTGATGTCTCTGTTTGGTCCTTCGGTTAGAAAAAAAAAAAGTATAATTTTGCTAAAATTATATGTGGGGCCAGGAATGTGGTACAAATGCTTTAAGCTTAAATAATATGTAACAGAATAAAATTACTGTTAAAAAAAAAAAAAACCTTTATCAAAAAGAAAAACAACCATTTAGACAAGGACAGAAAAGGGTGGGATGGAATCGTCATTTGATGGGGCGATGGACTGAGACTCAGGAGAACTGAACTCTTCCTGTTACTAGTTACATGACCTTGGGAAAGTCATGTCATTTTCCTGGGTCTAGGTATGTTTAGATTTATGTATTTTTGTTGAGATGGGGTTTCATTATGTTACCAAAGCTGATCTTGAACTTGCAGACTCAAGTGATTCTCCTCCCACTTCAGCCTCAAGTAGCTGGGACTATAGGATTGGTCCTGTTGCTAGGCAAAGGATATTTATTGATTTTTAAAGTGAAGAGGGTCAGGAAAGAAAATGCAAGTTGTATGATTAAGTGGATTTTTAAATGTCTTTTGCAGTTCCATACTTCCATGAACAAAATCAGGTTTTCTTTTCCCTTTTAGTCTAAATTCTTTCTTCCTGCATTCTCTGGTTTTCTTTGAGGGGTTGAGATGTGAAAGACATGGTGAGAGATAAACATGAATAATGCAAGGTCTCTGCTTCTCAAGATATTAGCAGATATTAAGAGTTATACAGGGACTATATACAATGTATACTGATTGATTCCAGAATTAGATGGGAACAAATGTTTGGGAACTCAGAGGAGGCTGAGGTCATTGCCGGCTTGGAGGATAGAGAATGACTTGATGAGGCCAACCTCATTCTAAATGGAAAAAACTGAAAGCATTCCCTCTGAAAACAAGAAGAAGATGGGGATGCATACTTTCACCACTTCTATTCAACATAGTCTTGGAAACCCTAGCCAGAACAATTAGACAAAAGAAAGAAATTAAAGGGATATGAATAGGAAAGGAGAGCTCAAACTATCTGTGTTTGCTGGGCAACATGATTCTATATTTAGAAGACCCCAAAAATTATACCAGTAAGCTTCTAGAACTCATAAATGAATTCAGTAAAGTTACAGGATACAAAATTAACACCCATAAATCAATTGCATTTTTATACTCCAAGATGAATCAGCTGAAAGAGAAATTAGGGAAACTATCCCATTCACAATAGCCTCAAAGAAAAATTAGTAATCAATCTAACAAAAGAAGAGAAGGATCTCTACAATGAAATCTACAGAACATTAAAGAAATTGAGGAAGACTTCAAAAGATGGATAGACCTCCCATGTTCTTAGAATTAATATTCTCAAAATGGCTATACTTCTAAAAGCGCTATACAGATTCAAAGCAATTCCCATCAAAATTCCAATGCTGTTCTCCATAGAAATAGAAAAAGCTGTCATGAAATTCATTTGGAAAAATAAGAGGCCCAGGATAGCCAAAGCAATCCTTAGTGGAAAAAAAATGAGGCCAGTGGCATCACACACAATACTAGTTCTTAAATTATACTACAGAGCTATAGGAACAAAACCAGCATGGTATGGGCACCAAAATAGGCAAGAATACCAATGGAACAGAATAGAAGATGCAGACAAATCCACATAAATACAGTTACCTCATACTAGACAAAGGAGCCATACACATAACATTGGAGGAAAGATAGCCTCTTTGACAAATGGTGCTGGGAAAACTGGAAATCCATATGTAATAGAATGCAAGTTAACCCCTATTTCTCGCCCTGCACAAAAATCAACTCAAAATGAATCAAAGACCAAGGAATTATACCAGAAACCCTGCACATAGTAGAAGAAAATGCAGGCCCAACACACCAACATATTGGCTTGGGAAATGACTTCCTTAATAAGACTCCTAAAGCACAGAAGTAAAATCAATCAATAAATGAGACGGCATCAAACTAAAAGGATTCTTCACAGCAAAGGAAGCAATCAAGAGCATGTAGAGAGTGCCTCCAGAATGGGAGAAAATCTTTGTCACCTGCACCTCAGAGAGAGCATTAATCTCCAGGATATATAAAGAACTCAAAATACTTTACACCCACCCAAAAAAAACAAAAACAAAAACAAAAAACCCCTCAATAACCCAATCAATAAATGGACAAAGGAACTGAATTGACCCTTCCCAAAAGAAGAAATATGAGGCTGGTTAATTGGTAGAGTGCCTGTTTGGCATGCTGAAGTCCTGGGTTCAATCCCCAAGTACCACAGAGAAAGAAAGGGAGAAAGAAATTAGTTAAAAAAGAAGAAAAAGAAATAAAATGAAAATAAAAAGAAATAAAACCAAACATATGAAAAAATTTCAACATTTCTAGCAATTTGAGAATTGCAAATCAAAACTACCCTGAGATTTCATTTCACTTCAGTCAGAATGGCATCTATCAAGAATACAAGCAACAGGGCTGAGGTTGTGGCTCAGTGGTACGGCGCTTACCTCGCATGCGCGTGAGGCACTGGGTTCGATCCTCAGCACCACATAAAAATAAATAAAGACACTGTGTTCATCTATAAATAAAAAATATTTTTAAAAAAACGAATACAAGCAACAGGGTTGGGGTTGTGGCTCAGTGGTAGAAGGCTTGCCTAGCACGTAGGAAGCAATGGATTTGATCCCCAGCACTACATAAAAAAAACTAAATAAACAAAATAAAGGTATTTTGTCCATTTACAACTAAAAATATTTTAAAAAAGAATACAAGTAACAATAAATGTTGGTGAGGATGTGAGGAAAAGGGTATGCTCATACGTTGTTGGTGGACTGCAAATTGGGGCAAACACTCTGAAAAGCAGTATTCATCAAAAAACTGGGAATAGAACCACCCTTTGACTCAGTTATCCTGCTCCTTGGCATATACTCAAAGGAGTTAAAATCAGCATGCTACAGCAACACAGCCACATCAATGTTTATAGCAGCTCAATTCGCTAAGCTATGGAACCAACCTAGATGCCCTTTAACAGATGAAATGGATAAAGAAATTGTGGTATATATACACAATGGAATATTACTTAGCCATAAAGAAGAATGACTTTATGACATTTACTAGTAAATGAATGGATCTAGAGACTATCATGCTAAGTGAAATAGCGAATCCCCCCCAAAATCAAAAAGTTGAATGTTTCTGTTGATATGTGGAAGCTAAAGGGGAGCAGGAGGGAAGAAGAAAAGGTCAGTATAAAGGGGAATAAAGGGAAGGGAGAAGGCATAGGAATAGGAAAGACAGTGGAATAAATCTGACATTTTTCCTATGTACATATATGAAAAAAACCTAAGCAAATCCCACCATTGTGTACACCCACAAGAGTGGGGTCCTAATTAGAATAACATAAATATGCATGTGTAATTTTTATCAAAATAGATTCTACTGTCATACCTAACTAAAAAGAATTTTTTAAAAAGAGAGAATGAATTGATGGAGGACATTGGAATTTGATGGGGTCAGTTGCTGGTAGGCAAAGGAGGAGGAAAGGACATTCCAAGTGGCAGAAACAACTGGGCTGTGGCAAGGTGCAGGGTAAATGCTGAACTCAGGGGAGGAGCGGAGTAGCAGTGGTGGTGCAGAACACTTGGGAGGCGCTTTGAGGCTCAGAATGGTGTACACTTCACTTAGAGGCAATAGAGAGTGGTTTTCTTGTTTTTGAGATGTGACCTGGTCTGAATTGTGCTTTAGGATAATTCACCTACAACAGAGTGTAGGATCAACTGGAGGAGGAAAATCCTCAGGGGAAAGAGGACAGCTAAAAAAGTAATGCAATAATCCTGATAAAAGCTAACCAGGTCCGAGATAGGATGGTATCAGGAGGAGTGGAAAACAGGGTTGGATTTATGCAAGCTAGGGTAGAGGAGCAGACTCACAGGTAACTTCATGTTTTGGAGAGTCTGAGGGACAAACTACCACCATAGAAGAGCATAGATTACCAGGGAATCGGAGACTGAGTTAGGTGGAAGATCAAATAAAATCTTGGGGAATGTCTAAATTCTTCCATTATGGTCAATATTATAATATATAATCGAGAGAGTGCTACCTTACTGTGTTCAAGAAGAAAGGGAGGGGCTGAGGTTGTGGCTCAGTGGTAGAGCGCTTCCCTTGCATGCGTGAGGCACTGGGTTCGATTCTCAGCACTACATATAAATAAATAAAGATATTTGTGTCCATCTACAACTACAAGAAAAAAGTAAGGGAATACAGACAAGGGAGGGCTGGTGAACCATGATTTTAAAAGTTGCATTACTGTTTTGGGGAAGCTGCTGAGAGGTGGTGCTTATAGAGTCTAGGAGGGACTAGCTATGACAAACTAGCAGACAGCACTTTTGAAGAATGAACCCTTTATGTGTGTGTTTCCTGACAAGTGAATAGAAAAAACTGGACATGTAATTGGCCCTCAGGCTGTGACAGTCACAGTTCCAAATCCTCATTTCTTCTTAATATTGGTAATGTGTACTTAGAACCAATGGCCTCTTCTTTTGAATCTTAAACTGTTGCTACCTTTTGCATTTTAGACCATTAATTACAGAATTATTTTTTTCCTCCATAGTTTCCCTGTTTTGTTTCCACTTTTCCTGGGTTTTGGATTTGATTCCTAGGGTTATGAGTTCCAATGACAATAAATATGTAGATCACCTCTGAGAGGTAAGTGTCTAATGTTCTAGAGCAGAGCAGAAAGGGGAGAGGGAAAGTGGGGAAATGGGACTTCAGCTCTTTTGTTGCTCACACACAAAGGCCAATTTGCAACCTATAACGTAAACCAAGATTTTATCGGCCAAGGATTTATCTTCACATTAAAATATGGATTATACTAGGGAGATACCACTGGTATAAATCCAAGTAGGATTTACTGCCTCCTAGCAATGAGAATTGATTTATAATTTGTTTTTTTCTTCAATATTTTTTCTTAATAATTTGCAAAAATAACTTTGTTTCCTAAATGTCAGAACAACTCCATCTGCTAAAAAAAAAAAAAAAACACTTCTAAGGAATCTAGGATTAATGAATTAAAAACTTAGGAGTCTAGCCAGGTGCGGTGGGGCAGGCCTGTAATCTCAGCACTTGGGGAGGCTAAGAGAGGAGAATCCTGAGTTCAAAGCCAGCCTCAGCAATGGCAAGGCGCTAAGCAACTCAGTGAGACCCTGTCTCTACATAAAACACAAAATAAGGCTGGGGATATGGCTCAGTGGTGGAGTGCCCCTGAGTTCAATCCTTGCTACCAAAAAAAAAAAAAAAAGAGTCTAGAGTTTTAATCTCGGTCCGCTAACTAGCTATGTTTCAGTAGTTCAATAGAATTTTATGCACCAAGCTTTTTCTTTTTTCTTCTTTTTTTTTAAATTTTTTTAGTTGCTGATGGATCTTTATTTTATTCATTTATTATTTATTATGTATATGTGGTGCTGAGGATCGAACCCAGTGCCTCACGCATGCTAGGCAAGCGCTCTACCCCTGAGCTACAGCCCCAGCCCCTGCACCAAGCTTTTTCATTAGCTAAAGGGTGATTGAAAAAGGACTGGATCTGCTTATCTCACAGAATTACTATTCAGGTTATGGAAAGTGTTTTCTTTTAAAGTTATGAACATTAGATAAATTGCAGACACACTGTAACTTACGTGATTAGATAATAACCTGTAGGATGATGACCAATATTTAGTGGTCTGGATGATGAAAGTGGGATTACTAAGAAAGCAGGATTATTGGGGGTTGGCAGAGATTTTTCTTCAGCTCAAGAATGGATAATTCCACTGAGGGAGCAAGCTGGGAAACACTTCTGAATGTTTCACACACTGCTTATAATAGTGCTTTTGATAAATGCTGGGGTAAATAAATTCCTTACATATTGACTAATAAAGAGCTACTTAAATTTGTACATCTGATGCCATTATTCAAAAGAGACAGGATGAGATTATTTCTAAGGTCACTTCTTGCTTTTATTCAAAATAAGAGAAAATCGCAAAAATGCATCCTCATAACTCTCAATAAACCCAGGATACCTGAAACCAAAAAACTAAAATGTCACTTTGAACAACAGTTTCATTGTGCAAAGTAGGGAGAAATGGAGTAGAGGCGAACATTGACAAAAGTCCCCAAAAGGTGTATGTTTAAAAAGGGCAACATGCAATTATTAAAAAAAAAAAAAAATCCTGTTCCATTTTAAGCAGCTGTGTTCAAGAAACACTGTCGTCGAAAATCTATGACCGCGTAAAGCACGGTTTAAGTTGTTAGTGTTCAATTTCAAAATTATTACCATCGTTTGCCTGTAATCTCTTAAACCTAAACTGGCGAATCCCGCTTTGGGTGGGAATAAAAGTAAAGTCAAGGTCAAGGAAAGAGACAGTCTACAAAGAGAACAAAAATAAAACACAAGTGACATCATTAGGAGAAAAAAGGCCAACATATTGCACAAACATCAAAGGCAAAAAAGAGAAACATGTTTGGTTAATACTGGGCTTTTGAGCATTTCATATGCTGGCGAGGCCGGTCCATCCATCCACACCACACTTCTTCACCATGCTATTCTAAACCGATGACAAGTCCAGCTTCAGCGCGGACAGGGCGCAGGACGCAGATGCTGTACAGAACCCACAATCCCAGATCCGCTGCCAGCTCTCCTTTCTGGGAAGGACGTAGGCGTTTCCCTTAGGGTGACTAAAATAAAGCAGTCTCTTCAATCTCTTCGACCAGGAAGAAATACATGTTGATCTAGAAATAAGTAAATAGGAAAAGAGTGAGAAGAAAGAAGAGCGCCTTTTTTTCTTTTCAAATTTCCCGCACCCCTTTTCCTCCCCGCCTCCCCATACAGTCTGTACTTTGCGCAGCAGCTCGGGAGACCAGGACCACGCAGTACGAGACAGTCGGGGAGACGGTATTTGCAAAGTAGGCGGGCCCGGCCAGATGAATAATTCGGTGCCCGATGTTTCCTGCCTTCGGTGGCAGTTCCTCCTCCGCTTCGTTACTGGATTGCACACGCGGCCGGGCTCTCGGCCCTCGATTGCTCCGGCCTATCACCCTGGGATGCCGCCTGCCGCCGCCGCCGCCGCCGCCACCGCCGCGGCTGCCGGGCTTGTAAGGATCCTCAGCCGAGAGGGAGCCGGAGCCTGAGCCGCGGCCGGGCAGTGGGCTGAGAGTTGGGGGGCGGGCCGGCTCGTTGCGGAGCGGGGAGCTGAGGACTGGCGAGCGAGAGCCTGGGCCACCGCCCCCCTCAGGCTGAGGGAGCGGGCACTCTGAGCCCCTGAGGCGGCGGCGGCGGCGGGAGCCGGTCAGAGGGGGCGGCCCCTGGCGGCGACGCCCCCGAGCCCAGCCCAGCCCTGCCCGGCCCCGCCGCATCCTCAGCCCGAGCCTGGACTGACCGCGGGAGACGCCCGCGGGTACTGGGAAAGGCGGCTCCGAGGGGGCGGGAAGGCGAGCCTCGGCGCCCGCGGTCTTCCACGTCCGCGCCCGGAGGGACCCACACCTGAGTGCGGACCCACCCCCGGCCCGCCACGCCGGACCCGCCTCCGGGCTCGAGTCCCTCCCTCCGGCTGCAGGTGGGCTGCAGCGCCCGGGCCGCGGGGCAGTGGGCGGCGGGCAAGGAGGCGAGCGGCGTCCGCGCCGGCTGTCGCCGGGTCCCAGCCGCTGCCGCGCCGTCCTCCCTGCGCGCAGGCAGGGCGCGGAGCCGCTCCCGCCCGGCTGCTGCCTCGTCCCTTCGGGACACCATGGAGCTCTCTCCGTCGTCTGGAGGAGCCGCGGAGGCGCTGTCCTGGCCGGAGATGTTCCCGGGGCTGGAGTCCGACTCGCCGCTGCCCCCGGAGGATCTGGACGCGGTGGTCCCAGTCAGCGGGGCTGTGGCCGGTGGCATGTTGGATCGGATCCTTCTGGAGTCCGTGTGCCAGCAACAGAGCTGGGTCCGGGTGTACGGTAAGGACGGCGGGCCGTCTTCGAGGCTAGTGTTTCTTGTCTTTGCTTGGGCTTAATTGCATTCCCTAGTCCCATTTCCCATCCCCTAGTCCTATTTCCAATCCCCTAGTCCCATTTCCCATCTCCTAGTCCCCAGCTATCCGAGGTCAGCCTCTCAGCATCTCTTTTTGTTCTGGAGGATACATTTCTGACAAGTTTCTGGGATTGCCACCTGGCTAGAGATGTGCTCAGTATGATCTTTGGACCTCTTCAGGCACCCGCAGTGAGTTTATGGAGTTGAGTTTTCCAGACGTAATTTTCAGGTGATTACTTCAAGGGAACTGCAAACAGATCTAGGAGGTTTGGTGGAAGAAGCCATGAGATCAACTGCATAGGGTTTCATCTGCTTCTCTTGTTAAGGAAGGCAGAACTGGAAATGAAGATATGAAAACGCATAGTAGATGATAAGCTAATGAATGAAATAAGTACACCCATGCTAAACCCCAGATTATTTGTGGGGAACAGATTTGTCTGTAACCTCTTTCTGAACTTCACTCTTCAAAGGCGGCCACTTATTCCAATGTGCGTGGATTGTTTCAGATTGCACCATTTCTAGTTTTCATTGTGAAGTGACTGGGTTGCCACTCAGCAGGTTAAAAGTGATGAACAGACTAAAACTTTCCCTTTCTGCATTCCTCCTAACCACCTTTTTAATTAAAACTGAGTGAGATTCTATTAGGGGGAGGGTTGTGGCAGCATTAAAACCATGCTGGTTTTGAAAACTCATAGCCCAAGGATTTATAGTCTGGCATCACAATTTCCAAAATATTGAAATGGCAAGATGTTTATCACTTAGCTCACATGACCATAAGAGACAGTAATGTGGCTGAATATAAAATGGCAAATTTGAAGCACCTGGGATCAAACACAATGTTGAGATATTATTCTGCAGTCATGTGCATCTAAGCCTGTAGTGATCAAGTACATAATATTTTTTTTCCCTTTCATCCTTCTGAACAGGGTATATCTTTATTCTTTGAGAGTGGCCATACCTTAGAAGTTGTTCTTCTGGATTTCAGTGGGTTTCAAGACTTCATGTCTATCACTGTCAGATCTCAGAACTAGGAGCCTACACACATGAATTCTTGCTTCAGTTCTACCACTAAGTGCTAAGTGACTTGGGGCAGAATAAGTCACCTCTTTGGCATCTGATTCCTAATCTGTAAAAGGAGTGGATTGTATTAAATAATCATGATGGCCCTTTGAATCATAAAAATCCAGCAACTCTTGCAGCCAGTTCTTCTTAGAAATTTATGTATCATTTCATATTTTGCTGGTTTTTTCATGAGTATTTTTCAATGTGACTCTGTTTACCTGGAAGAATTATAGCAAAAGTGGGAGATGATGCAGGTTTACCCAGTTCATTCTCAGCAAGTTAGATTTTAAAACTTTGTTGCCTGATTTTCCAACTGTCTGCTAATCCTTTTTAGCTGATCACTTATAACCAAAGGTTGATGAGAATCTGAAAATGAATATGAATTAGAATATATTATAATGAACAGCATTTTTCTATCTTCCTTTTTATTCTTTTTTTTTTTTTAAAGATTTTTTTTTATTTGTAGATGAACACAATGTCTTTATTTTATTGCTTTGTATGTGGTGCTGAGGATCGAACTCAGGGCCTCACGCATGCGAGGCAAGCGCTCTACCGCTGAGCTACAATCCCAGCCCCTTCCTTTTTATTCTTGTACACTTCTTTGGCATACTGTCTTTTAGATGATGTTTTGGTAAGAACTTAGGATAATCAGTGTTTCAGTGTTTCAGAACTCTGGACTTTCTAGACCTCACATTAACTATCATTCTTTGCATGTAAGTCACACAAATCTGTTTTTGTAGTTGGTTTTAGGGCTTGTGTGTGTATGAGAATATGCATATTTATCTACACACACACACACACACCCTTCTAACCTATTTTAAAGAAATCCAGAAATTGAGATCCTAACCTAGCATATACAGCTGGGGGTTGGAAGCCTGGGTTTTCATCTGGCTTTGCCACAACTTGGTTGTGCAACTTTGGGTGAGTAGTTTTAAATTAGTGGCTCTAAGTTTCTGCATAAAATGGAAATCTGGAGTAATTGGTATATACATACTCACATTCACATGCAAGCACATATATACAGTGCATTCTGTGCCAACTTGCAAAATTTTGATTGCATCATTGCTTTTTTTCACAATCCCCATCAATTAACCAGAAGTTGTTTTTATTTACTGTTTACTACAGCTATTTTCCTTCCTCTAAGGCAGCACGTCCTGGAGACTACTTTGTTGTCTTTAGTTTGTTGTAAATGTTCCAATGCTATCGGGGTGACTCTTACCCATGTTCTTAGCTAGTTTTGTATGATTCTTTGAACAGCTTTGAAGCAAAAATAATAGAATGTGAAAAATTAATTTGGGGAAAACTAGTTTGTTTTATTTTTCTTGTTAATATTTTGTGTGTTCAAAACCCTGTCAGGCTGGGGTCGTGGTTCAGTGGTAGAGTACTTGTCTAGCATGTGTGAGGCACTGGGTTTGATTCTCAGCACCATATATAAGTAAAAATGAATAAAAAAAATAAAGCTCCATCAACATGTAAAAAGTATATTTAAAAAACTCCAAAAATCCTGATTGTCTTGGATCATCCATGTTGTTTTATACAATTTTAAGACATTTTGATGATTGTAGTCTAACATGTTTTCAAGAAATCTAGAAATTGGGTTTTCATTCTGGCTTTGCCACAAATTATCTAACTTTGGGCAAGTAGTTTTAATTCTTAGACTTTAGGTTTCTGTGTAAAATGAGGAATCTGGAGTAGTTGGGATCTATAGTTCCTTTTAGCTTTAAAGTTGGCTGATATTTTGTCTTATCCCATTATTTGCCTATAAGTTCCATCCTGACTTTTGGACCTAGTCATTACACTTGCCCTTAATGCATTTGAATCACCATTATCTGAGGATTCTGGGGAGTACTTTTATCAAAAAGTCAGTCAACTGAGCTTTTTTAAAAAATAGTTATAGATGGCGCTGGGATTGTGGCTCAGTGGTAGACCGCTTGCCTTGCATGCGTGAGGAACTGGGTTCGATCCTCAGCACCACATTAAAAAAATAAATAGATAAATAAAGATATTGCATCCATCTACAACTAAAAATATTTTTAAAAATAGTTATAGATGGATACAGTACCTTTATCTTACTTAGTTATTTTTATGTGGTGCTGACAATTGAACCCAGTGCCTCACACGTGCTAGTAGGCAAGTGCTCCACCAATGAGCCACAGCCCCAGCCCTCAACTGAGTTTTGAAAGAAGGAATGCTGAGTGAGGTATATATTTGCTTGAACTGTTTTCAGAAGATAGGAAGGTAGGGATGTGGGTGTTTCTAAGGTCTAGCTTACAGAGTTTGAGCCTTAACCTAAAGTAGCCAGATTGGTTTTTAAGACAGGGCGTAATAAGGAGCCCTATGAGTTGCTGCTGGCCACACCTTCTGTCTGCAGTGTACTTCTCCTTGAAATCATTATGCGACCAAATAACAAAGACAAAAGTACTCCCTGCCCAAGAATATCTTTTTTTTTTTTAATATTTATTTTTTAGTTGTAGGTGGACAGAATATCTTTATTTTTATTTTTATGTGGTGCTGAGGATCGAACCCAGTGCCTCCCGCATGCTAGGCGAGCACGCTACCACTGTGCCACAACCCCTAGCCCCCAAGAATATCTTAATAGAAATTTTAGGAATAATATTTTCTTAGTTTGCCTCACAAAATTTGAAGACTAGGCATTGTTTTTGGTGTTGGTAGGTTTGGCTCTTTGGTTGATCCAGAACTTTGTTGCCATGATTTGGAAAACTTCTTTGGAATATTTTTAGAACTTTCTTTTCTTTTTTTTTTTTTTTTTTGGCACTAGGGATTGAACCCAGGGATGCTTAACCACTGAGCCACATCCTCAGCCCTATTTTGTATTTTATTTAGAGACAGAGTCTCACTGAGTTGCTTAGCCCCTCGCTGTTGCTGAGGCTGGCTTTGAACTCAAGATCTTTCTGCCTCAGCCTCCTGAGTTGCTGGGATTACAGGCCTGTGCCAGGCTGTTCAGAACTTTCCAATAGGTGGATCTATATTTAGGACACAAATGGATGCTCATCATTGACTCATGGCTAAGAGAAAATATGCTGCACTGCCCTTCATTTTCCTTTATTCGTACAATGTTTCATATGACAATGAATTGTGTCCATGCCCTTGCAAAACTATAAAACTTTCAACATCAGGGTGTCTTGTTTGTATCTTTATCTTGCCACCTCCTTCATTGTCACCATGTCTAGCAGGTTCAAGCCTTGTTCAAAGTAGTTAAGTCAATGTCTGTTGAAAGTTGATCCATCTGTCTTTTGACCATTTTACCCTCAACCTGACTGATTTTTCTTAAATTCAGGTTTTGTTTTTAGTTGGAGATGGACACAATTCCTTTATTTTGTTTATGTTTATGTGGTGCTGAGGATTGAACTCAGTGCCTCACACATGCTAGGCAAGTGCTCTACCACTGAGCTACAACCCCAGCCCTCTTAAAATTTTTATTTATTTTTGTGGCACTATGGATTGAACCTAGGAGTACTCTACCTCGAGCTACATCCCCAGCCCTTTGTACATACTTATTTTTATTTTGCCACAGGCGTCGCTAAATTGCTCAGGCTGCCCTCCAACTTGTGATCCTCCTGCAGCAGCCTCTTGAGTTATTGGGATTACAGGCGTTTGCTGCTGCACCCTGCTAACCTGACTGATCTTCTGGGTGGTAGAGTAGCTTAAACAAAGGCATGCCACAAACAGCTAAATATGGATGCAGAATCCAAGAGCATCAAATGCAGAACATTTTTCAGATATTTATAGCCTCAAAGCAAAGTCAATTGGCTGAAAAAGCTCAGCAGCCTAGTGAAAGGAAACGGGAGTGGCAAAGCCAGCCTCACTGTCTGTGCTTTCTGGTAAACAATGGGAACATTAAAATTAACTACTTTACCATGAATGGATGGCGAGTGTTGGACATTCTTTGGGGAGAAATTTAAGATACTGTGTTTAGAACTGACTTCAGTGGAGCTCTACACTCATCAGTATAAAAGGTCTGCAAGTATATGCATAAATAGGCTCTTGAAATAGAGGGCAAGAGTAGTTAGTACAATAAAGGATCATTGAGAAATTTTGTACTGTTTAATTTTAATAATATTATTAGGACTTACTTAAGTATTTGTTTACTGAATAACAACAACATTATTATTATTATTATTTAAATATTTTTTTAGTTGTTGATGGATCTTTATTTTATGCATTTATTATTTATATGTGGTGCTGAGGATTGAACCCAGTGCCTCATGCATGCAAGGCAAGCGCTCTACCACTGAGCTACAGCCCCAGCCCCAACAACATTATTATTAAGCTGGTGTGCATCCATTGTTTATTGATGGCAAAGGAACCTGTTGGAAAGTTTCTAAAGGTTTGTTTCAGCAAACACAAGAAAAAGAAAATTAATCATGCTTCATAAGATATCATATAATTCCAGAAATGTGACAGTGGGAATCTGGTAAGAATTTCTCTTGAGCTGGATATGAGTTGATGGAATGAAAGTCTTACCTGGTTGTAATGCATAGTGTTTATGCTTCAGAAAATCAGACAAGGGATGATATATATTTAATTGCATTTCTAGAGAATGTTTCCTTATTTATTTAAAATGTTGCATTCAGTAACAAGTCCAAGAAGTTGTTTGATTTTGGGCCAGTATGAATTAGAATTGACTAACTTACTGGTCTTACACAGAATGTTCTTAATGTAATTAACTTTCGATATTCTCAGTGAATCACTCGTTTTTAAATGTCTTAAGTGTGAGCTCAGTTTTGTAATGTGTAGATGAATAAAATTGTTCAACCAAGACTGAGAGTTTTGTGTGCTCTAGCTAATTGATTGATAGAAGAAAATCAGTGAATATGTATCCAATATATCCCCAAATACACTCCTATTTAAATATTTTTATTTCCTCAGTATTGTTAATTGAACCCTTACAAATGAGTAACAATATTTTAGAAGTTCATGAAATCTTAAAACCTGAGTTCAATATTTAGGATGTGGCATAAGCTTTGAATGTTGATACATTAATCGCCCAGATTTCCAAATACATTTTATATGCATAAAGACTTCTTCCTTAAAATTAGAACTTTCAAGAATGCCTAGGCGTATACAGTTTATTTTAAATTATTGTAAGTTTAATAGTCCCATTTTTCTTCCTTTGAGAGAAAAGTTGAATGTCTTCATTTATATTGTGTGTTCTATTAATGCTTGTAGATAATAGACAGTTTTTTTTATAAAATCTTAGTATATGGGGCTGGGGCTGTAGCTCCGTGGTAGAGCGCTTGCCTAGCATGTGTGAGGCACTGGGTTCGATCCTCAGCACCACATAGAAATAATAAATGAATAAAATAAAGATCCATCAACAAAAAAAAAAAAATTAAAAAAAAAATCTTAGTATATTTCTACCTTCTGTCATGTTGGTTTATTGCTGCTCAATTTTTAAGGAATTAAAATTTTTTTCATTGATTTGAATTATACATCCATAATCTCTTCCAAAACCATTTGGACTTGAGTGTTTGAGAATTAAAAGTGTGTTTTTGGAGAGGAAATATATACAAGTAACATAAACCCCCCTAGTGGTGTCTGGAGCAACAGCCAGGAATCAGTCATGTTAATATTTCTGCAGTTGTACAAATGAATACTCACATTAAGTGGTATAAAGACTATAAATAGCTTTATGTCAGTGCAGGTCAGATAATGCTGCCAGAGAAGTTACAAAAAATGCTTTGGTTTTCCAAATTGAGTGCACACATTAAAAAAAGATATACAGTTGTGTCCTGTTGTGTTGTATGTTGAATGAAATAAATTTCTATGGTTTGCCAAGGAAAATAAAAGGAATTCACATGACAGAGTTAGGTTTTACAGAGATAAAAATAGTGTCAAGGCAGTGGTTTCTGATGCTTTGTTTCATTGGAAAGAAGAATGAGGTAAATTGAAGCAGAGAGTTTATGTAATTGTTCTTTGCAGTTGCTCTCTTCAGTAGCACGCAGTGATTTGATCATCTTTTAAGTAGGTGAACCACAAAAAAGCATTCAACCAATGACTGAGTTAATCCAGAAAAAATTTAGCTGTTTTCTCCTTTGTCCCTCCCTTTGGAAAAACTTTTAAGTAACTAGAGAGGTGTTTGGTCTTGTTAACCAGGAGGAGGAGTTTGAAGTGTGCTGAAGGCACTACTGAAATTACTTCACCCTGTCTTGGCAGAGGGATAATTGCTCTCTGATGTTTGTGAAAACACCTTTCTTCCTGAGGGCTATCAAGCACTTCTTAAGGCCAGCAGGTGGAGAACTGTATGAAGGTAATATAGAGTTTATTTTCTGGTGAGAAGGCAGCCATGAAGAAGCATATGATAAGCAAATAGAAGGAAAAGAGAAGTCCCGAGGCCCAGTGCAGTTGGTATTGGTTAAAAAGAAAAGAAAAGAAAAGAAATAAAAATTGAATTCTTGAAGATATAGCAAAAGTTCATTTGCTAGACTATGATACAGAAGTTATCTTCCTTACGTTCTACAGTGGGTTCAGATATTAGGAGACTGAGTTTTACCTTTCCTTACCAGTGTTATGTTAGTTTTCTTTTGCTTTGTTTCTAAGGGTCCAATTTAGATACTGATTGGATTTTTATTTCTTCATAAATTGTCTTCAAAATTTGCTCCAGTTCTATTCACATTGTGTCACTTTCAATTGGCTTTCTAAAGATACACTATCCCCTATCTCTGAGTCTGAATGTTTGGTAATACTTGCAGATTCTGATTGGGAGAGTGAAATTTTGAGCAGAAAGTATTTAACATAAGGCGATAAAACAAAATTCAAAATGAAAGTGCAAAAAATTAAAAACAAACTTTAAAGTTAGTAGTCCTAAATATTTTTCGAAGCAGTCCTTTATATTGCTTCATTAAAAAACTGGCTCTTAAAGATGGTGGAATGCGATGGACAGCAATGCCCTAGGTTCATGTATGACTGCACATATGGTGTGACTATATTGTATATAACCAGAGAAGTGAAAAGTTGTGCTCCATTTGTGTACAATGAATCAAAATGCATTCTGCTGTCATGTAAACCTAATTAGAATAAAAAAAGAACTGGCTCTTGAAATTTAGCTTATTCCCCAAATTGGAGATAAATTCCACAGTTTGTCAGGATTAGAACCCTTAACCTCAGATTCCTTAGCCTCCTGATTTAGCTTGTAGCTCTTACTGCTTTCCCTTAGGGAGAAGGCCTATCAAGGCTGAGGGTCAGGAAAACTCGACAGTGAGAAATACCAGATTGTTAGTTTCACAGTCTTTAAGGGAAATGCTGGAAGTACCATTACCTAGGTAACAGAAAACAAAAATGAACAAAACATTCACAAAGTAGGAAGATGAGAATAATCTTAACATAACCCTTAAGAGATAGAGGACAGATTAGATATTTTTCATGTGTTTTCCTAAGATCTTTAGCCATAAATTCTTTATGCTGTGATTGGAAATGAAGTTTTAAGGAAATTTAAATGATTTCATGTGTGATGTTTAGAACCTTGGATAATACCTAATAACATTTCTACCATCTCCTTTAATTAATAACCTTCCTGATTCACATCATTAAAATTTAATATAGTTTTTCTAATTATTAATATAATCCCTATTTAGTGTAAATAAGTTAATGAAAACCCAAATAAATTTAAAATCACTAATTCTATCTTTCAGAGATAACTGTTCTTTGTCATTTTGTTCTTTTCTGTGTACAAATTTTTTGTGTACATATTTGATATGCTGCATATATTTTATATCCTGCTTTTCTATTATGTTGAAAACATTAAATTTTTTTCAAATATATTTTTATTCTTTATTTTATTTAAAAAATATTTTTAGTTGTAGATGGACACAATATCTTTATTTTGTTTATTTAGTTTTTTTTTATGTGGTGCTGGAGATCAAACCCAGTGCCTCAGCTAGGCAAGCACTCTATCACTGAGCCACAACTCTAGCCGTATTCTTTATTTTTTAAAATAGGTAATGCATTTCCTTGTTTCAAAATTTAAAAAGTATTAAAGGATATATATTTTTAAAAAATATTTTTAGCTGTAAATGGACACAATACTTTATATTTCATTTATTTTTATGTGGTGCTGAGGATTAAACCTAGTGCCTCACACATGCTAGGCAAGTGCTCTACCACTCAGCTACAACCCCAGCCCTATTAAAGGGTATTTGATGAGATATCTTTCATCTCTTCTCTCTGCCCCACTCCCCAACTTGCTGTCTGGCAGGCAATCATTGTTCCTTCCATACAATAAATTATTTGAAAATGTTATGTATCTTTCAATGTCTATTCAATGTGCATATAAGCAAATGGATAGCTAAATATATAAAAACTATGCCATAACTGGGAATCAAGTTGGCAAAAATGCAGGTTTACGTTTTGTGAGGTTAATGAAATGACTACAGTCAATTGGATAGGAGTTCTGGGTGTCAGTTCTGGGTGTCAGTTTTTAATTGCTTTACATCTAGATTGATATTATTATAGTTTTTACTATTTATATGCATTTTCTCCATTTTGCATGTGATAACCCATTATAAGCATTGATTTGATCTGTACCTTGAATTATTCCTCCCTCTTCTTCCGACCCCCATTTGTTAATATATTTTGGATGTATTTTCCTCTCAGTTTGTAATGAGGTTCCTCATTCTTTTATTGGCTACTTAATGCCTAGATGAATCATAGTTCATTCAATCAGTCCCTAAGTTACACTGTTATAAGAGATGCTTCAGTGAATAATCTTGAATATAAGTCATTTTGCTTGTGTAGAAATATATCTAGAAGAAAAAGTCATAGAATTGCTAGGTGAAAGATATGTATGTATACAATATTGAAAGATACTGCCAGCTGCCTTCCTTAGGGATTGTACCTGTTTATATTTCATCAGCAATACATGAGAGTGCTGATTGGACATCTTTTAATGTTTAAGAGCCATTAATTATATTCTTTTCTGTGAACTGTATATGTCCTTTGCCCATTTTTATTGAGTTGTTGGGTCTTTTTGTGTGTGTGATTTGTAGGAATTCTTAATATATTATGCAAAGAGCTCTTTATCTGCAATTAGTTTCTGGTATTTTCATTTGTCTTTTGACTTTTCTTAGGGTGTTCCCATGAAGAAATTACTCTTATGTAGTTGAATATATTGGGTTTTTCTTTTTGTGATTTTTGATTTTATGTCAAAATGGCCAGGCCTACTTTGAGTTTATAAAATAATTGTTATATGATTTGTCTAGTTTTTTGTTTGGTTTCATTTTTTATGTTTTAATCTTTGATCCATTTATTATTCATCCTGCTAGAAGATATGAGATATGGATCCAGTTTCATTTTTTAAGTGATGATGTTTCATTTGTCCTAACAAAGGTAAAAAGTATGTCCTCTTTGGCTTCAGTCTTAAGAAGTACACCAACTTGCCCCCTAATCACAGGTCTGAGAAGGTCGACAAACTATTTTGGTTTTCTTCTGAACTGATTCTTTGTGTCCAGAAAACCATGAAACGTTCTGATTGAGGATTCACTTATTGGTCCAAGAGATGTTCTTTCTCTTTTGTATGTTTTTCTTTTTTTAAAAAAAATGTTTATTTGTAAATGGACACAATACCTTTATTTTATTTACTTATATGTGTTGCTGAGGATCGAATCCAGTGCCTCATTCGTGTTAGACAAGCTCTCTACCACTGAGCTATAACCCTAGCCCCTCGTATGTTTTTCTATTAATTGTTTTTTATTTGTTGAATAATCCATTTTCCCCCCATGGATTGCCTTTTATCTTTTGGTTTATTTCAAGAGTTTCTGTTCTGTTATCTGTCTCTCTATATTCATGTGCCTGTACCATGCTGCGTTATTACTGACACTTTGTAATGTGAAAATATAATTTGTTAATGACTATTTAACGTAAGTTATTTAACTGTCATTCTCATTTACAAATTAACATTTTTCGCAATTTTTATGTTGACAGTTTACTGATTGTCTTTGTGTACTACTCTTTGAACTGAACCTGTATTTCCTTACACTGAATTCCTAGAAGAATATGAAATATTTTTAAAGGACTTAGTGCCAAATTGGTGTAGCCTTCCTGGAAAGCAGTTCTTGCTTTCATTTCAAGTCTTAATACTGTATAGCTGTTTTCAATATATTGAAACCTTACATAAATTTCATTACTTATGTTGTATTAAAGGCCCAGAGAGTCCTAATGTTTTAAGGCACTCCTTCAAAAATGGAGTTATTTTTCCACTGGTCCTTCTTTTGATTAATGGCATATTTCTAAGTGAATGAGTGAAGGAGTATAGAATTAAAGCAATTGGTTTGCTAAATAACAAATCTGTGACCCTTAGCCCTATTTATATTATTAGATTCTCTAACTAAAATAACCTTACACAGCCCCAAAATGTTTGCTCCAAGAAGCATGTGGTTGGTGGTGAACTTAGAAAAGAGAACAAACTTGAAAAGACCATAGTAATTTAATTTTTTGGGGGGGAGGAGTACTGGAGATTGAACTCAGAGGCACTCGACCCCTGAGCCACATCCCCAGCCCTATTTTGTGTTTTATGTAGAGACAGGGTCTCACTGAGTTGCTTAGCGCCTCGCCGTTGCTGAGGCTACAGTGTAATTTAATTTATAACAATGATTTAGAGCAGTTTGAGAATGAAATGAAAAAAAATAATTATATATCCAGTTAATATTCTGGAGGTATATAGGAAATTTTGAGTTAAATTTAGGCAGAATATAAAATGTGAATATCTTGTTTTATAAATAATGAAAGATATGAAACATGAAAGATATGAGTAACTATTTTTGTTTTTGAAGTGTATGAATTACTGATATATTTTCTTGTCAAGCTCAGTGACAGCCAGTTGTAATCCTTAAATATTTTATTAATTTAGTTTATGGAAGCATGAAATCATCATAGATGACAACATTGTTAATACAAGTTAATCTGTAACTGAGGTTTGTATCAAGAATACACTGAAAAGGTGAAGATTACTCTTTTCAGGTTTTTTTTTTGGTACTGGGGATTGAACTCAGGGCACTCGACCACTGAGCCACATCCTCAGCCCTATTTTGTGTTTTATGTAGAGACAGGGTCTCTGAGTTGTTTAGTGCCTCACTGTTGCTGAGGCTGGCTTTGAACTTGCAATTCTCCTGTCTCAGCCTCCCAAAGTGCTAGGATTACAGGCATGAGCCACTGCGCCGGGCTTTTTTTCAGTTTTTTTTAAAAAATATTTTTTAATTGTAGATGGACACAATGTCTTTATTTTATTTATTTTTATGTGGTGCTAAGGATCGAACCCAGCGCCTCACATGTGCCAGGCAAGTGCTCTACCTCTGAGCTACAACGCCAGCCCTTCAGTTTGTTCTTGTTATAGAAATTTTTTAAAAGTACTATTTTATGTGAAATTTGTTCAAAAAGAATAGGATTTCCACTCTTCAGAGCAGTAGCAGTATAAAATGTATCCTTGCCTGGCTTCAAACTATTGTGCATTCTAGTTTGTGTTGAAGTTCAGGGTATCCACAGTTCAAGAGTTCTCTACCATGGTTCCCTTAGCCTTAACTATTTACAAGTATTTGTAGATTTCAAGAATGATCCTGAGTAGGAAACACAAGATTTTTCTAGTGCATGTTATTGTAAAGTGGGTCAGTTTTGTTCAAGTGATTGGTGATTGGTCTGTGTCAGTGTGTGGACTTTGAAAAACATGGCCAGTATGTTAGCTACCAACTAACAAATGGCATTTTAATAACTAAAACGATGACTCTGCCTTTAGTATTTTTTCTAGTCATCAAGACTTCATAGTAGTTTTTCTTTTATAGAAATTAAAATTTATATCCTTATTTTTGAATCTAGCTTGATAACATGGTTAGGAAAGAATTTTATTATAAGTAGTGATTCCTATTGAAATGGATATAGAGGATTTATTGTGGTCAGATCGTTTACTGTTTTGTTCGAGTCAGAAAGTCTTCAGTCATTCTTTTGCAAGTTCAACCAAAATCAGGTTAAGAGGCCATTTTTAGTCATTTGTTTCGTCATTTACTGTGGTTTTTTTTATATACTAGAGATTGTCACCCCAGAATGTCACCTTAAGAGAAGTTTTACTTTATAATGTCTATTGCCTGATCATCTTTCTTTTCCTATAGCTTAACTAACAATAATACTTTCCCTTTATATAACCAATGATATTATTCCACTTACCTGTGAGCATATAATATGAAATTTTGTTTTTAAAAACTTCCCTTTTCGGGGCTAGGATTGTGGCTCAGTGGTAGAATGCTTGCCTTGCATGCGTGAGGCACTGGGTTCGATCCTCAGCACCACGTAAAAATAAATAAATAAAGATATTGTGTCTACAACTAAAAAAAATTAAACAACAACAACAACAACAACAACAACAAAAAACTTCCCTTTTCCCCCTATATCTCAAGATACCCTGCATTTTTTTTTTCTTTGTGGCAAATTTAAGAAACATGGTAAGTCAGTTCTCCATTTTATTGAAGTAATTAAGATTATTTGATCTCTGTTATCTAAGTTCACAATTATACTTTCCACTTTGCTGTTTAAGTATATCACACAACATTTAAAGTAGTTTTTTTTTTTTGGTACTGGGGATTGAACTCAGTGCTACTTGACCACTGAGCCACATTCCCATTTTGTATTTTATTTAGAGACAGGATCTCACTGAGTTGCTTAGCACCTTGCTATTGCTTTGGCGGGCTTTGAACTTGGGATCCTCCTGCCTTAGCTAGCCTCCTGAGCTGCTGGGATTACAGGTGTGTGCAAAAGTAGCATTTTTATGCTTTTCTAAGTCATCCTAGAATTTAGAAGTATGTCTTACCCTAGCCTTGCTGCCTCCTTTGGAGTCACGTAGATAAAAACAGATAATTGAATTCTTCTTTGGTAAACTGCAGGAATAAAAGTGAGCATGCTATATAGAGTAACCAAAAAATTCTTTTGCATTAATTCTTTTTTTTCCTCATCCAGTATTGGCGATTGAACCTGGGCTTACTCTACCATTGACTATATTCCCAACCCTTTTTTTTTTTTTTTAAATATTTTTTTGGTCATAGATGGACGCAATGTCTTTATTTATTTATTTTTATGTGGTGCTGAGGATCGAACCCAGTGCCTCACGCATGTGAGGCAAGCGCTCCCCAACCCTTTTTTTATGCTTGTTATTTTCCATTTTTTGTTTATAGCTATCTCAGTAGATGTGAAGTGGTATCTCATTGTTGTTTTGATTTGTATTTTGCCAATAATTAGTGATGATGAGCACTTCGGGAGACTGAGACAGGAGAATCGTGAGTTCAAAGCCACCCTTAGCAAGGGCGAGACGCTAATTAACTCAGTGAGACCCTGTCTCTACATAAAAAACAAAATAGGGCTGAGGATGTGACTTAGTGGTCGAATACCCCTGAGTTCAATCCCTGGTACCAAAAAAAAAAAAAAAAAAATTGTGATGGTGAGCATCTTTTCATGCACTTATTTGCCATGTGTATGTGCTCTTTGGAGAAATGTCTATTCAAGTCCTTTCTGCATGAATTTTCAGTATATGGACTATTTTTCAGATTATCAGTGATAGTGTTATTGTATATATTAATCTTTATTCACAGTCATAATCCTATGCATGATTATAGGTAAAATTCCTGAGTGCTTATTATGAACTAGACATATTTCTTAGTGCTTTATGCCTATTATTTAATCTTCATAACTGTTCTAAGAGGTAAATGGTATTTTTATCCCCATTTTATAGATAAGGAATCGGAGGCGTAAAGATATAAAGGAACTTGCCAAACAAAGGTTATACCACAAGTAAGTAGCTGATATAGGATTTGAATCCAAGTGATTCCTCTTGAGTCTGTGCTCTCAACTACTGTACAGTTTGGTTCCGTACACATAACAAATTCAAACAGGTATTATAAAAAGCATTTGGTGAATCATAACAAGGAAAAAATGTGTTAATTTGGA
The DNA here is from genome assembly GCA_004024805.1 of Geosciurus inauris. NCBI lineage: Eukaryota > Metazoa > Chordata > Mammalia > Rodentia > Sciuridae > Geosciurus > Geosciurus inauris. The sequence goes on from PVHX01005274.1 coordinate 60,000, forward strand.
CCTTGATCCTATAGTTTACCTATGAATTTTATATAGTACTGTTACTGCAAAATAACATTTGTTATTGTTGGATATGCTTTGAATGTGATGATTTCCCTGAATATCTTCATAGAATGGTCCAAATCTTATTAACTGTAGACAACATGAGAAAGCTGTATGTGGGTGAGTAGTGTGAATATTTCTTTATTTAAAAAGGGTTACACAAAGTCTGTTCTATAAAATGTATGTATTTTTAGCAGTAATACAAAATATGAACTTTTTTCCTATAAAAGCATGCCTTCTAGGCCTGTTGATTATGTTTGATCAACTTTATTAGACTACTGATATTTAGGAGATCACAAAATCTTACAGACCATGAGTTGTATTCATCTGAGGCATATCTCTGTTTACCCTAGGATTTATATTTCAAGTGACTCTACATTCTAGAAAAAGAGAATCCATTTGACAAAAGTCTGATTAATCCAAACAGTGATCATATAGAATATATTTTAAGACATTTATAGAACTCACATGTTCCTCTCTAAAAGACCAGTGGCAGTGTGACCTCTTGGTAGGCCTGGTTTCCTTTCATTTTAGATCCTCTTGAACTTGGCCATACTTTATGGAACATATGCTTTATACTTTATATCCCATGCTTAATATTTCAAGGACTTGAGACCTAAAGCATGATTCATGCACAGTAAAGTGTGTGAATCAGTTTGAAATATCACTTCATTTCTTACTGAGAGGTTATAGTTCTTCAAAATTTGTGGTTCTGTTGAGTTGTGGCCAGTTTAACAGTGGGAAGTTAGAATCTGACATTCTAATCAATTCGTGTGTCTTTTAAAAAAGCTTTAATAAGATATAATTGATAGAACAAGCTACATATTTAAAGTTTAATTTGATATATTTTTGAAATATGTAAATATGAAACCATCACCACAATCAAGGAAACAACATTTATTTTGTTTAAAAAGTTTATGGCCCTTGTTAATCCTCCCTTCCTATCCCCTCACTCCCATAACCCTCATCATATGACCAGACAACCATTAATCTGTTTTCTGTGTTTATAGATTAGTTTGGATTTTCTGGAATTTCATATAAATTGAATTGTATGATATATACAAGAATCATTTTTAATCCTGCTTCTTTCAATCAGCACATTTTGAGATTCATCCAGATTATTGCATGTATCAATAGTTAATTCCTTTGTCTTACATGAGTAGTAGTCCATTGAAGGATATTTCACAATTGTTTATTTGTTCACCTTTTGATGAACATTTGGGTTGTTTTCGGTTTTTGTTTTTTTTTTAATATTTTTTTTTAGTTGTAGATGAACACAATGTCTTTATTTTATTGCTTTGTATGTGGTGCTGAGGATCGAACCCAGGGACTCACATGCGAGGCAAGCGCTCTACCGCTGAGCCACAATCCCAGCCCCTGTTTTCGGTTTTTTTAGTCCCTCCCACCCTCACACAGCACTAGGAATTGAATCCAAGGTCTTTTGCATGCTAGGCAAGTGCTCTGGCTGTTTCTAGTTTTTGACCCTGGCAGATTACATTGTTGTGAACCTTTATGTTTGTTTTTGTATAGACAGGTGTTTTTTTTTTCTCTTCAGCAGATACCAAACAGTGGCATGGCTGTCATATGGTCAGAATATGTTTTAACTTTTTCTTTTTTTTATGGTGCTGGGGATTGAACTCAGGGCCTTGTGCATGCAATGCAAGCACTGTACCAACTGAGCTATATCCCCAACCTGTTTTTTTTTTTTAATTTAAAAAAAATTTTTTTAGTTGTTGATGGACCTTTATTTTTTCCATTTATTTATATGTGGTGCTGAGAATCGAACTCAGTGCCTCAGGCATGCTAGGCAAGCACTCTACCACTGAGCCACACCCCAGCCCCCAAACCTGTTTTAACATTTTAAGAAATGACCAGATTGTTTTCCTAAGTGGCTATACCATTGTTCTACCAGCAATGTATGTGGGTTCCAATTGTACATTCTTGTTATCACTTGGTATGGTCAGTCTTAAATTTTAGCCGTTTCAAGAGATGTGTAGTAATATTCATTGTGGTTTTAATATTTTTTTTCACCTAATGACCATTGTTCTTGAACATCTTTTCATATGCTTAACAGGTATTCATATATCTTCTTTAGGGACATGTTTAATCGGAATGTATGACTTGTATGAATTCTTCATATATTTCAGATATAAGTCATTTATTGGATGGTTTGTTTGTTTTTTTTTTTTTTTGGTACTGGGGATTGAACTCAGGGATACTCGACCACTGAGCCACATCCCCAGCCCTATTTTGTGTTTTATGTAGAGACAGGGTCTCACTGAGTTGCTTAGCACCTCGCCGTTGCTGAGGCTGGCTTTGAACTCACGATTCCTAAGTGCTGGGATTACAGGCTTGAGCCACCACACCCGGCTTATTGGATGTTTGATTTACATTTTACCTATTCTATGGCTTGTCTTATTCTCTTTAAAGTGTTTTTTTTTTTTTTCAGGGATAAGAATGTAGCTCATTTGTAAAACGCATGTCTATCAACTGCAAAGTCCTTTGTTCAATCTTCACTACACAGCGAGAGTGTGTGCGTTATTATGTATGTATATGAAATATATATATATATATATTCATTCCTTTATTTTATTTATTTTTATGTGCTGCTGAGAATCAAACCCAGGGCCACACATGTGCTAGGTAACCACTCTACAACCCAGCCCCATTCAGTATATTTTGAAGGCTAGAAGTTCTAATTTTGATGTTCATTTATCAATATTTTCTTTTGTTTTTCATTCTTGTGTTTTCTGGTGCTTTTGGTATTTTGTTTAAGAAATCATCTAACCCAAGATCACCAAGATTTTTCTCTTAGGATGTCTTCAAGAATATTTTATAGTTTTGGGTCCATGATCCATTTTGCTTTTGCTTTTGTATATGGTGCAAAATAAGGATCAAAATCTTCTTCCTGCTTCTCCTCCTCCTCATTTTTGCACATGGAGATGTAATTGTTCCAGCACCATTTTTGGAAAAGACTTTTTTCTGCACAAAAAGGTCTTTATATGTGTTTTGAAAATCACTTTTATGTTTGTGTGTCTGTATCAAGACTCTTTATTTGATGTATGACCTATCTAGACTTAAGCTTACTATTTTGATTACTATAAATGTATGTTGTTTTGAGGTCATATATAAATACTCCAACTTTGTTTCTCTATTTCACAGTTACTTTGGCTGTCACAAGTTATTTGCATGCTCATATGAATTTTAGAACCATCTTTTCAATTTTATAGGAAAAAAAGCCTGTCACAATTTTGATTGAGATTTTGTTGACCTATAGACCAATTTTAGGGAGAAATAATATCTTAGCAATATTAAAGGTTTCAGTATATTACTGTTTGCTTTACCTTTGATTTTTCTCTACAAAGCTTTTAATATACAGATCTTAAACAGCTTGTTAGATTTACCTCTATCTCAAAATTTTTCATAATATTTTAAATGGCATAGTATTAAAATCCTTAATTTCCTATCATTTGTTGCTTAGAATGTAGAAGTAGATTTTTTTTTTTGCCTTTTTTTTTCTTGTATCTTGTAACTTTCCTAAATTCATTTGTTTCTAATGGAGTTTTGTAGGTTCTGTTGCCTTCTCTAAATAGAGGTTCATGTTGACTGCAAATAAAGACAGTTTTATTTTTTCTTTAATTATGATGACTTTTATTTCTTACCTAATTACACTCGTTAGAACCTCTAGTACAACATTAAAACATTCAGTAGAAGCTGTAAGATTGGTAATCCTTGCTTTCATTCTGATCTTTGGGGGAAAACATTCAGTCTTTTACGTTTTACCTTTTAAATAGACCTTAGTTTATGTTGTTTCATAGGTGTTTGTTTTGTTTTTAAGCAAAATAAATTTGAAGATGTTTTCTTCTAAGTTTCTTGAGCGCTTTTTTAGCAATCTGGGATGGATTTTGTTAAACATATTTTCTGTTTTCAAATACAGTGTCTTTAATAGTAAATGATCAATTTAAGTTGTTTCTTCTCAAGTGAACTTTTATCTTTTGTGTCTTTAAAGAAATGTCCATTTTGTTTAAGTTGCCAAATATATCAACATAAAATTACCTTAATATTTCCTTATTTTATTTAAATTTTATTTTTGTGTGGTGCTGGGGATCAAATCCAGGGCCTCATGCTTACCAGGCAAGTGCTCTACCGCTGAGCCACATTCCCAACTCTATTTTCTTATCCTTTTAAATATCTTTAGAATCTCTAAATGGTGTTACATCTATCATTGCTGAGATTGTTAGTTGTATCTTTCATATTTGATCCCTGTTCATTCTGGTTTATCAATTTTATTGGTCTGAGAACTAGCTTTTGGTTTCATTGTTTTTACCCCCTCTAGTTTTTCATAATTTCATTAATTTATGTCTTATTCTTCTTACTTTTTCTTCTGTCTTCATCAAGTTTCATTTGTTAATCTTTTTTTTAAGTTGTAGATGGACACAATACCTTTAATTTAATTTATTTATTTGTATGTGGTGCTGAGGATCGAACCCAGTGCCTTGCATGTGCTAGGCAAGCACTCTACCACTAAGCTACAGTCCTAGCCCCCTCATTAATTAATCTTTTAGCCTCTTAAGCTGGAGTCTGAGGCCATTGATTTGAGACCTTTTTTATTTTT
>PVHX01005274.1:64756-114425 GCA_004024805.1 Geosciurus inauris
TTTTTTTTTTTTTTTTTTTGGTACTGGAGATTGAACTCAGGGCCACTCGACCACTGAGCTCTCTCTCCAGCCCTATTTTGTATTTTATGTAGAGACAGGGTCTCACTGAGTTGCTTAGCGCCTCGTTGTTGCTGAGGCTGGCTTTGAACTCGCGATTCTACTGTCTCAGCCTCCCCAAGTGCTGGGATTACAGGCTTGCGCCACCGCGCCCAGCTGTTACTGATTTCTTAATGTAGTATTGGGGATTGAACCCAGGGCCTCATACATGCTAGACCAGCTATTCTTCCACTGAGCTACGCCTCCAGCTCTTGTACTAACTTTTTATTTGTGGTCAGAGAATATACTTGGTTTGACTTGAATCCTTTTAAATTTATAGAGACTCGTTTTTATAGCTGAGAATATTGTTCACTTAAAACAACAAAATATTGTATATTTTGCTATATTGGGATGGAATGTTATATAAACATAGATCTGGTTGGTTGATGGAGTTGTGCAAGACTTACATGTTATTTTTTTTTAATTTTTAGTTGTAGATGGATACAATGCCTTTATTTTATTTTATTTTTATGTGGTGCTGAGTTTTCAATTCAGTGCCTTGCACATGCTGGGCAAGCACTCTACCACTGAGCTACAACCCCAGGCTAAGACTTAGATATTCTTGATTTTCAGCTTTTGTGTATTTTGGAGCTTTGTTTAGAGGAACGTGAATGTTTAGGATTATTATGTCTTCCTGATCAATATATAATTATATCCTTTATCATTATGAAATGATCTCCTTTATATTTGGTAATACTCTTTGTTCTGAAATGTATTTTATCTGATACTAATATAACCACTCTGTCTTTCTTGTGATTAGCATTAGTGTGGACTATATCCATTATTTTAATTTAACCTACTTGTTCATTTATATTTAAAGTGGTTTCTTGTAAGCAGTTATATTTGGGTCTTAGTTTTTTGTTTAACTTTTCAGCTGGGGCATTTAGACTTTTTGTATTTAATGTAATTATTAGTATGATTAGTTTGAAATCTACCCTGCTATTTATTTTATATTTGTCCTATGTATTCTTTTCTCTTTATACTCTTTCTGCCTTTTGCATTAATTGCATATTTTTTATGGTTCCATTTTCTAACTTTTATATTACTTTAGTGCTTTGTACTTTATAGTATACATCTTTTTTTTTTTAATCTTTTTTTTAATGTTTATTTTTTTTTAATTGTAGGTGACAGAACATCTTTATTTTATTTTTATGTGGTGCTGAGGATCGAACCCAGTGCCTCACGCGTGTTAGGCGAGCATGCTACCACTGCGCCATAATCCCAGCCCCTATAGTATACATCTTTAACTTATAATAATAACCTACCCTCAAGTGATGTTATAGCACTTCATGTATGGTATAAGGATCTTATAATTTGATGATTCCATGACTTCTCTTTCCAGTGTTTGGACTGTTATCATATATTTTACTTATAAACCCTAGAATAAAATATTGTTTTTTCTTTAAGTAGTTGAAGAGATTGAAATAATAGGAGAAAAATCTTTTAATTGTTGAAGGTATGAGGGTAAATCTGGAACTTGTTATTCTATTTTGGCTGATAGCGGAAGTCCCTTTGTATCTGGTTTGGGACTGTGATAGGTTGGGATTCAACCTGTCAGAGCTCTGATAGACAAGATTATGCCTCTCTGAAGAAGTAAACATACCAGATTTGAAACTATAGACAGAAAAGAATATTACTACCGATTTGCTCTAGTGCATGTCATTATTCAGGCCCAAACTAGATATAAGGAGATTTCTGCTGTCAACCAAAATGGAATAACAAGTTAAAAAGTGAAGGGGCTTAGGAGTGGGTGAGTGTTCCGGATGAAGATAACAGCATGCACAGAGGTTCTGGTGTTAGTAAGCATGGCAAGGTTGAGGAATTCAGAGTAAAGGCCAGAATGGCTAGGGCGCAGATAGAGAGTGCTAGAGAGGTGGCCATGTCAGCATTTGCGTCTAGAAGCTGATGCCTGATCTCTTGGCTTTTGAACAGACCATTCTGGATGCTGTGTAGAGGATAGATGTATGTGGAGCAAGGAGACCAGTCAGTCAGAAGTCTGTGTTGTAGTTTCCTTAAGAGATAATGATAATTTGGGCTGGGATTATGGCGCAGTGGTAGCGTGCTCGCCTAGCACTCATAAGGCACTGGGTTCGATCCTCAGCACCACATAAAAATAAAATAAAGATATTCTGTCACCTATAACTAAAAAAAATAAACATTTAAAAAAATATATATATATAAAAAGAGATAATGATAATTTGAGCTAAGGAGATGGTGGAGAACAGAAAAGTAAACAGATTTCATAGTAGATTTTTTAGGAGGTTAAAATCAGTAAGACTTCGTGAGGGGATGTATATGGAGGCAGAAGTTATGGGGTGAGATAGGGAGATGTGTCAAGTGTAGATTCTAGTTTAATAGTGAATGAATAATGGAGGGATGTTGGTATTATTTACTGAAGTGGTTTTTCCCCCAGTAGTGACTGGAAGCATTTTTCTTCTAGGAAAATTTGTATTTTATTTAGAGATGTTTCAAAATCCTTATTTTTCCATTAGGACAAAGCACAAATAAGACTTCTTTCTTAGAGTTTTTTGTTTTGTTTTTCCTGTCCTTGCTGGGAATTGAATCCAGGGCCTTTCACATGCTAACTACATATTTTATCACAGAGGGACCTTCCTAGCCCTTTTGTTGTCTTTCTTGACATCTTTTTGCATCTTTTCCCCCTTGGCTAGAAATACTGTTCCCTTCTTTGAATTTCTATTATACTTTATTACATTTCTGTTATGAAACTTTTCATCAGCTAACTTTTGTATTCTGCTTATTTGAACAGTATTTTATTTCCTTTGCTGTATTGAAAACTGCATATTGAACGGGAATTTTACAGTTACCTGTTTATTTAATGAACATATACTATAACCTTATGGAAGTGGGTGTTCCATGAGGGAGTATAACCATTTCAGTAAGTTAGAATTTTCGTGCACGTTAACTTTTCTACATATAAGAAAAATTCACTAGAGTAATATAATGATAGAAATTCTGGAATGAATCCATTATTTAGATTATCAAATGTTATGAAACATTATTTTTTAAGGGACTACTTCAGTTAAATGTGAATGCCTTTACTCAAAGTTTCTTAACAACATAGTGTCTTATTATAATTTTTATTTAATTCCTTAGTGTGAAAATGAATAGTTTAATAGACTTATGTAATATCTAATATTATAAGGCTTACTAACTGTTCAAAACTATTCATAACGTATTGTATGCTATCCTCATAAAAGCCCTGTTAGGTAAGATAGATACTGCTATTCTTATTTTACAGGCCAGACTTAGAATCAGACTATTTTATGTTTAGTAAAATCAAAATATTTCCTTTGACTTTTTCTGTTAGAATTAACTGGAATCTTTTGAGTAATAACTGACAACTGTTGTAAATATTAATTAAAAAAAAAAAACACGATGATTTGACCCCAGTGGCTTTTTGGGTTAGCATTTTAATCAGGTTTAGTTTCTGAGATAAACACAACTCTACCTATTCCATTTAAGCAGTTTATGATGCTGTAGCATTTTAGTTAAAAAAAAGAAGACCTTAAATTTGTCTTACAAGTGACCTTACCTGTTGCATTTTGACAGTCTTCCTTTTGTGAAAGAAATAGCATGAAAGCACAATTCAGATTTGGAATATACTATGGTCTAAGTGTTGGTTCCTTTTACCCTCAAATTAATATATTGCAATTTAGTGACCAGTAAAATAGTATTGAGAGATGGGCTCTTTAGGAGGTGATTAAGTCATGAGGGTGGAACTCTCATGAGTAGAACTCATGCCCTTACAAAAGAGGCGAGAGGGAGGTGGATCACCTTCCTGTGAGGATGCAGTAAGAAGCACCATCTGTGAAGTAGAAAAGCAGCCTTCACCAGACACTGAATCTTCTGGCTTCTTAATCTCAGAATTCTGAATCTCTAGAAGTGTGAAAAATAAATTAATATTATTTGTAAATTACCCAGTATTTTGTTATAGTAACCCTAAAGAACTTAAGATAGGATATGATTCTTTCATGTTCTTTTGACTTGTTATGGAAACTCAGTAGGATCCCAGTAACCACCTTTCCCCCAAGATTTTGTAAATCACCTGTATCATAATATATTTTCAAATTACTCCAAGTGAATGCCATCTGACTTACTGGTCTTAAGTTTTTGGAATCAACCTTTAACTCCTTTGTGAAAATCAGTACAATATTTTCTTTTTTATAAGATCACCTTTAGAGGTTTGGTGAATTCTGTCTTACCTCTTATTCCAGTTTCCTCTTAATGTTTATTTAAAATATATTTTTTTCACTAATGGATTGGGAATTAATGTGTAGTACTTGGACATGTATGATATGCCTTTTCCTTGATGTTCTTTATAACAACTTTGTTCACAAAAGATTGTAGATGAAGAAACTGAGGCTAAAATAGGTTGTGATTTGCTCAGAGACTCTTCTTTAGTGTTTGCTTGACTAAGAGACTACTTCCACTTTCTCTTTGTCATTTGTTATTACAGTCTTCCCAAACCCCACTCTGCTTTGTTCATTTACTTTGTACATAGCTTAAAACAACAAACAAACCCCATGAACACATAAACGAAACATATCCCTACTTTTTTTTAATGTAGCATTTTCCACTGATATGCCCTCATTTTTCCCTGATGCTGTTCTTCTTTTCTGGGTTTCTATAGAAGCTTTTGGAGATAGATGTTCTCTAAGAGCTAAGCTTGGCTGTAGGACTAAGTTGTTATTGGACTGCCTTGTTTTTATTTATGGTCTTCTGTACCCTGAAAACAAAAGACACCCTGAGTCCTCTCAAAGGAGCCTGGAATCCATGGAGCTGACTCCTGTTGTTACTGCTGAAATAATGAATGAAATTCATGAAATGTTCAACAGAATTGATTTAGAATGTTAGGTGAAGTGTGAAAACATCAGTGTGCTTTATCAGCAATCTGACTTAAGAAAATATGAGACTGTTCATTGTTTTTGTAAAGCCAACATCACAGTTTAAAAAAAGCTGAGTATTTGGGGAGGCACATTAAGTTGAAAAGAAATTGATGATGTGTCGGCTTTGACTACGTTTAAGTAAAAAATAGAGACGATCAAATTGAGATGGCAATGCACCTACATATTTTGAGGTATTCAGGAATGATGACAATTGTAGAATGTGATAGTAATGATTGGATATCATAAGTGACATGTGAAGTCATTTATCTGAATGCATCTTAACGTGTAATCTTAATGTACATTTAGGAGAAAAGTAAATCAGAGAGACTGCTTCATGAACTGACTGTGCTGTTTGTTAGAGGCAAGTATGTTTGTGGTTCATGAAAAACCTGTATAAAAAAGTTAGGGTTTTCTTAGCTAGTAAAGCTTTTTTGTTTTGCTTTTTCTTGTATATGTCTTATATAAGATTATAGCCAGGATAAGTATAGTTTTTGCATGAGGAAATAATGATAGGGATTTGTCAAATTTATTAGCCAACTATTTCAAAATCTAAATCTGTAATAACTTCTATTTTTTGACTCACTTCATCTTCTGGACCATTTTATTTGTATAGTATTTAAAATTTACTTTTAGATCTTAGATGAGTTGACCACAGGCTAGTGGTAATACCAAATAGTGATACCAAGTAGTGTGTGCAAAGAGAATGCTAGCGATTCTATGATAATGCTATATAACGTGGGTACCAAATTCAGCATGTTGATCATAATCCTTCAAAGCATCTGCATAAAAACTAGCTACCTGGGCCACTTACTGAATGGACAGATGCCCTGAACTCTTCCTTTCCCCATTCTTGCCTTCCAAAATCTCTGGGAACTGTGCTAAGGAACTGCATTTTGAGAAGCACTCAGGTAATTCAGATGCACATTAAAGTTTGAGATCTGATTTTGAAGATTCAACATGTTATACTTATTGCTTTCCCATTTAATATGGTTAAATTAGGAAATTGTTGAAGACAGGGGAAAGCAAGGGTATCTATTTTTAATTTAAGAATCAAATAGATTTTTAGAGATTTAAAAGAAAGCTAATATATAATTATAGTGCTAATTTCATTTATTAGTGTCTCTTGACAATGAAATTTCAGCTTATATTTTATAATTCAGGGCATTGAACATCTGTTTATTTAAGCAGAGTAGAAAGTACTGTAATGCTTCAAAAAACTATATCTCAGTTCCTGTTGAATTGAGGAAATACAGGCACCCACTTCACTGACCTCTCTCCTACTGCTCGTCCAGATGTCAGTTCTTCTGAAGTTGGCCTTGATTTAAAAAAAAAGAGAGAGGAGAGTGCAAAATGTGAGGTTTCTTATTTAGTACCATAAGAAATTTGGTGTTAATGTTATGTCATTTATATCTGGTTACTGGTTTGTAAGGTAAGTTCCCAAAGAAGGACTGTTTATCTTATGATGACTCATTTTTTTTTTCAATTTCTTGCTCTTTATTTGCTATGATTATTTCTGATGTATTGTCACTGAATTCAGAGCTCATTGTCTTGGAATAAAAATACATATTTGGGAGACAACTAGGAACATGAGTTTTAACTGTGTAGCAAGGTAATAACCTGAGATTTGGTACCAAATTAGGCAATCAACTGTTCATCTTACATATTAAATGCTTGTTGGGAAGCAAAAATACTTAAGTTGATGGTATACTCCCAACTTTTTTGTTATTGTTTATTATAATTTACATATAGTAGAAATTTTCCCTTTTATATGTAAGTTCAGTGAACTTTGACAAATGTATATAGTCATTTAAGCTCCCTCCACAGTCAAGATAGGGAATATTCCATCATTCGAAAAAGTAATATCCAGATCCTTTATTGTCAGTTTGCCTTTCAGATGTCTCATAAATTAAGTAATGGGATATATAACTTTGTATTTCTGGTTTCTTTAACTTAGCATGATGCTTTTGAGATTTCCCCCATTTTGGTTATATAATTTTTTCATGTGTTAGTGGTTTACATTCTTTTTTATTGCTAAGTAATATTTTGTGACAGGAATATACTGTAGTTTATTCATTTACAAATTAATATTTTGATTTTTATTTTTGCCAGTTATGAATAATTCTGTAATCACTGGTTTGTAGGTTTGAGTGTGGGCATATCTCCTTATTTTCTTTTTTAAAAAAATTTTTTTTTAGTTGTTGATGGACTTTTATTCATTTATATGTGGTGCTGAGAATTGAACCCAGGGCCTCACACATGCAAGGCAAGTGCTCTGCCACTGAGCCACAACCTCAGCCCATATGTCCTTATTTTCTTGGGCAGATACGTAGATTGCTGAGTCATATGATTAAAAAGAGTATTTTTAACTTTATCAGTTAACTTTATAAGTTTGGCAAGAAACTGCCAAAGTGCTTTTCAAAAGGTCTGTTCTATTTATATATGTCATATAAATAAAATCATGCACTTTAAATATAAATGCTTAAATACATTTATACAGAAATATACTTTATGGAAATATATGTAATAGAATACATATAGTGGCATAATGTACATAATATAAAATTTATTATTTTAATCACTCTTAAATTCTAGTTTATTTAGCTTAGTGACATTAAGTATAGTCACATTGTTGTACATTTATCACCAACCATCCATCTCCAGGACTTTTTTTTTTGTCTTTTCAAGCTGAAACTCTGTAGCCGTTAAATAGTAACTCTACATTATCTCCTTCCTCCTGCTCCTGGCAACCACCTTCCTATTTTGGATTTCTTTACATTTGACTATTGTTGTGTACCCTCATGTAAGTGGAATCATTCAACATATATCTTTTTTGTGTTTGCATTATTTCACTAAGCATAATATCTTCAAGGTTCATCCATGATGGAATGTGTCAGAATTTCATTCCTTATAAGGCTGAATAATATCATATATACCAAACACATTTTGTTTATTTGTTGACGGATACTTTGGTTGTTTCAGCCTATTGGCTATTGTGAATACTGCTGCTGTGAAGATGGGTGTTCAAGACCCTGCTTTCAGTTCTTTTGTATATGTATCAGAAGTAAAATTGCTGGACCTAGTTTTAATTTTTTAAGGAAGCTTCATACTGTTTTTCCATAGTAGTTGTACTATTTTGTAATCCCACCCCAATTATCTTTGAGTCTCTGCTTTTAGTTCTTTTGAGTATACTTACAAGTGCAATTGCTGGGTCTTGTATTAATTTCATGTTAATTGTTTTGAAAGATGGAGTCCTGCTGTGCTGGCTGACCTCTAAACTCTTGGGTTCAAGAGTTCCTTCCACTGGGCTGAGGTTGTGGCTCAGTGGTAGAGTGCTTGCCTAGCATGTGTGAGACACTGGGTTTGATTCTCAGCCTGCAGATAAATAAATGAATAAAATAAAGGTCCATCAACAATTAAAAACAAACAAACAAACAAATAAATAAAAATAAAGGAGTTTCTCCTACCACAAAGCCTTCCAAGTAGTGGGACTATAGGTACTTGCCACTGTGCTCAGTTTGTCATTGTGTTTTTTTTTAGTTGTTGATGGACGTTTATTTTATTTATTTATATGTGGTGCTGAGAATCAAATCCAGTGCCTTATACATGCTAGGCAAGCGCTCTACCACCAAGCCACAACCCCAGCCCCATTGTGGTTTTGATACTAAAAGATGTTTTTACATGATGAAAAATACCTCTGAAATATATTTTTTTCTCTTGAAATTAAGACTCTAAATTATTTTTCAAAAAATAACAATAAGCTTTCCTGTGTTCTGATACGACAAGCTTAGCTTGCATTGGCCAGAGTTTCCTGCTTTCTTACACTTTGTAATTTTCTCATACTTTGGATGGTTGAACAGATTCAGAACAAAGTAAAGAATTTGTTATGTGACTTATTCTCCAATTCCTTTTCAAATAGATTGAAAATTTGGGATATAAGAGTTACCTTTTAAGCTAATTAACATCTTGAAGAATTAAAGGAGATATTCCAGAACAGTAGTAGTTCATTGTTCACAAATTATATAGTCATGATAAGAGAAACTGTATTGCCTATATGGTTGTCTATTCTTTTAGCCAGTAGGCAGATACGTGAAGCATCTACAAAAGGAGCAAGATTTTGATGTTACCTATTGGAAGGATACAGGCAATTAGAACAACTGGTACTTTTTGCTTTCCGTGTGCCAGACACTCTTTGAGGTACTCAGAATTTATTATTTTTACAACAATCATATGTTGTTGACTTTATTTTGCAGTTAAGAAACCTGAGGCATAAGAAGGGTAAGTATATTGATCAAGGTCACAAAGCAGGTGGCAGAACTTGAATTTGAAACCTTGTGCTATGGCTGTAGAGCATGTTTTCCTGTATTCTATACTAGAAAGTAGAAGACATGCATGGCTCCTGCCCTCAACTAACCTGTTGTCTACTTGAGATGACAATATTCAAGTGTACGTAAAGGTATATAATGCATATTTTTAAAGGTTACATACTAATAAAATACCATAATATCCAGTTTTTCAACTAGATTGGCATAAGCTAGGCAAAATCAGGATTCTAGACTCTAGCTATATTGTGTAATGTTTTTAAGTACTGCACATATGCATTATATATGAGAAAGATTTAAAGAAACACCATTCTTTTAGTGAATACATAAAAATACTTTCAGCAATATATGCAGAGTGATGTTGAATAGTTTGTTTAAAAACTAAAAAAAAGAAAAGAGTAAGAGAAGAATGAGTACATTTTGCAACCTTGCTGTCTTTTAAAGGGATTTCTACTCACATTTCCTTTTTAAAAAAAATTTTATGAACACAATACTTTCATTTTATTTATTTTTATGTGGTGCCCAGGATTGAACCAGTGCCTCACATGTGCAAGGTAAGAGCTCCATCACTGAGCTACAACCCCAGACCTTTGCATTACCTTTTGGAAGTTGTTCTTCATGATCCATGGGAGATGAGAGTGGGAAAAGGGGATGGGAATAGTTAAGGTTCCTTCAGTTCCCATAAGTAACTTTCATGAACATTGTTTTAATGCTTCAGGCCTATGCTTAGAAACAGGGTGTGTCATCATTACACAGCATGCTGTCATGTCCATTTTGCAGCCTCATGACTTCTCTGAGTAAAACTGACTCAGTGCTTTGAGGCCTGGCTTTCTGTATTAGAGAAGCAAACATCTGCCTAGAGCAGCTATGTGAATATTGTCTTTCTCTCTGAGAAACTTTAGGATCTCCAGTTAATAACTTTTTTTTGCCTCAGATTGTGACCCACAAGTTATAGGTTGTTTTAACCTAGAATGACTAATTTTAATGTTTCCAAAATGTGTGGAATGTGCCACAGTACAGTGGTTTAAAACATACAGGTATATCAAAGGTTATTTATGTTTTTAAAGTAGCTTGCTTTCTAATAGTCACTATTATCCAGCATTTAATGATAATATACTTAAGTATGTTTAAGCTCAGTAGTTTCTCTTGGCTTTGAATTATTCTGGAGTGTTAGTGAGATACTTCAAATTATCTTAGAAATTAGGCAGCAGGAAAAAAATGTTTCCTTAAATGGAAGGTACAAGAAAGTGGAATACTAATCCTGTTTTTTCCTTTGAGAATAACAAAAACATCATTAACTCTTTCCTTGCTGTTTTATGGTAAGTAATCATAATACAACATTGCTTTGTCATTGATAGTGTCTTCTCTGATTTTTAAAATTTCAGAACAGATTATTTGGGAAGAGCATATCTTTTTTGGAACTTTATATTTGAGATAATTACCTGATATAATGAAATTTAAGGCTTAGAAAGGAAATGGAGGAAACATTGCATTTTTAACTTCGTCATTTTAAGGCTGGCGATGTGCATTTCTTGAGGCAATCTTTAAAAGGCTTTTGGTATATTTGATTTTGTATGCTCTATACTTGTTCTAGACTCTAGACTTTTCATACATATACTCTCATATATATGTATATACATACAACTTAAGTTGAATTCTGTCATTGTTATGTGTTGCTTAGGAATAGTTTATTATTATTATATTTTTTGGTACCAGGAATTGAACTCAGGGGCACTCGACCACTGAGCCACATCCCTAGCCCTATTTTGTGTGTTATGTAGAGACAGGGTCTCACTGAGTTGCTTAGCGCCTCGCTGTTGCTGAGGCTAGCTTTGAACTCGCGATTCTCCTGTCTCAGCCTCCCTAAGTGCTGGGATTTCAGGTGTGCGCCACTGTGCCTGGCTAAGACATTTCATTTTGTGGAACAAAATTTAAAGGGCCTTTAGAGTTAACTCTGGTTCAATTCCCTCATTTTTGCCCAAGATTTCTCAACCTAGGTCTTCTGACCTTGATGTAGTGTTCTTTCTATAGCTCTACCCAAGTATTTATGATCTCTTTATTGTCTAGAGTATCTTTGTCTGAAAACCTCACAATTCAAAAAATTAATTCATTATAGAAAAATACTTATTGCATTTTATAAATAAACTAAGTACCTTTTTTTTTCTTTGTTATTTGAAGTCAGATAAACTAGAGTTCCAGTCTTGGTCCTGAAGCTTATTGCATGAATAATAAATTACTTAAATCTCTCTAACTGAAGTGTCCTGGCTTGATATATTGAAATAATAACAGAAATCTACTTGTTACCACTAAATGAGTTATTCATTGTCTCAAATTGGTAACATTAAAACAGAGGAGAATCAATTTTAAAAATTTTTTCTTTTTTGTGATTTGGAACATAATACTACTATGTACATCTTTTTTTATTAAATAACTTTACTGAAGTGTAATTTACTTACTATGATATTCACTCATGGGTACTGTACAATTCATTGATTTGTTTTTAATATTTTTTTTTTTTTTAGTTGTAGGTGGACAGAATATCTTTATTTTATTTTTATGTGGTGCTGAGGATCGAACCCAGTGCCTTACGCGTGCTAGGCGAGCACGCTACCACTGTGCCACAATCCCAGCCCCCAATTCATTGATTTTTAGTACACTTATAAAGTTATGTAACTATCATTTGAATTCAGTTTTGAACATTTCTGTCACCACTATAAATTCTCTTATCTATTTGCAGTTAATCTCTGTTCTTAGCCCTAGACAACCACTGATCTGTATTCTTACTCTATTTATATTTCATATAAATAGAATTATATGATATGTGGTCTTTTGTGACTTACACCTTTATCTCAGTGTTTTCAAGGTTATTCCATGATGTAACATGAATCAGTACTTCCTTCTTTCCTTCCTTCCTTCCTTCATTCATGGTGCTAGAGATTGCATCAGGCCTTTCACATGCTAGGCAAGTACTCTAACACTAGGCCACAACATCAGCAGTATTTCCTTTTCATGGCTGAATAATAATCCATTTTATGGATGTACCACACTTTGTTTATCCATTCATTAGTTGATGGATATTTGAGTTGTTTCCATTATTTGGCTATTAAGAATAATGCTGCTGTGAACATTTGCAAACAAGTGTTTTTTGTTAACATACACATGTTTTATGCATTATGAACATAATACATCTTATAGGTGAAGATGCACATTTTTCTATTTGGTATGTATCTGAGAGTAGAGTGGGTAGATCATATGATAACCGTATGTTTACCTTTTTGAGGAAATACCAAACCCTTCTACAGTGGTTGCACTATTCTGTATTGCCACCAGCACCATGTGTAAGGGCTCTGTTTTCTCCATTTCTCTCCAACACTTCTTTTTAATTTTTTTCTTTTTTTATTGTCTTTCTGATGCTTAGGATTGAACCTAGAGCTTCACACATGCCAAGAAATCTACCCCTAAGCTATATACTTCAGCTACCTCCTTTCTGAGTAGCTGAGGTTATAGGCCTGCCAGCAAAAATTTGAAATTTTTGAGATTTTTGATACAAATCCAGTGTTTGATACAAATCCAGTTTATTGGTTTTATTTTATAAATCATGCTTTTGATATTGTCTCTAAGCTTTTGTTGCTTAACCTAAGGTCATGAAGATGTTCTCTTATGTTTCTATTAAAAAGTTTTTTAGTATTAACTGTTAGGTTTAGGTCTGTGATCCATTTCTAATCATTTTTTTAAAATATTTTTTCCAAACCTTTATTTTATTTATTTATGTATTTTGTATGTGGTGCTGAGGATCAAACCCAGTGCCTCACGCGTTCAAGGCAGGCGCTCTACCACTGAGCCACAACCCCAGCCCCTCTAATCATTTTTTGTTGTTGTTTGGTATGAGGTAACAGCCTATACATTTTTTTATTGGTTCTTTTTATTTATACATGACAGTAGAATCCATTTTGATAAAGTTATACAAGCATGGAACTTTTTAAACATGACTATGTAGTTATCCTTGCACTATTTATTAAAAAGTCTTATCAGACAGTCTAGTTATCTTTGTTGAGAAACAATTATAAATGTGAGAGCATTTGTGAGTGTTTGATACATGTATGAATAGTGAAACATGTTCTTTTTTCTTTTTGAAACCAGCTCAGTAAAGTAGAATAATTAAAACACCAGGACTCATTAGCAAGATTATATTTTAGATTTAATATAAATGTTAGTATTATAGCCTTTCCCTTTTAATAGCATACAGACTTTTTATTTTATTAGAACTTTATAGTTGTACATAGCATTTAGGCTCATCCCAACAAAATCATGCATGCATGGAATTTGATTTCAGTTCATGATACCCCCTTTTCCCTCCTCTCTTCCCTCACCTCCTCTGTTCTCCCTCCTCTACTCTGTTAGACTTCCTTTTGTTTGTCTACTTATATTCGATTGACACTTTTTACTTAAAGATGAAGTTTTCTGTGGTATATTTGTATATGCCCATGATTTTAAAAGAATTCATTCTACGTTGCTTCCCCTTTCCCGTCCCTCTACTTTGCATCTTGATCTCCTTCGACACCACTGGTCTGCCCTGTATCTTTATGATCTTATTCTTTCCTCCTCCTTTGCTTTATTTTACTATAGTGTCTACATATGAGAGAAAGTATTTGATCTTTGAGTTTCTGAGTTTGGCTTACTTCACTTAACATGATGTTCTCCATTTCTTTCCATTTACCAGCAAATGCCATAATTTTATTCTTTTTTATGACTAAGTAGAAATTCCATTGTGTATATATACTACAGTTTCTTTTTTAAAAATATATTTTTCAATGGACCTTTACTTATATGCGGTGCTGAGAATCAAATCCAGTGCCTCAAACATGCTAGGCAAGCACTCTACCACTGAGCTACAACCCCAGCCCCTTATATACTGTGGTTTCTTTTCTTTTCTTTTCTTTTCTTTTTTAAATATTTTTTAGTTATACATGGACACAGTGTCTTTATTTTCTTTATTTATATGTGGTGCTGAGGATCGAACCCAGTGCCTCACATGTGCGAGGCAAGCGCTCTGCCACTGAGCCACAACCTCAGCCTCTTGATCCATTCATCTATTGATGGGCTTCTGTATTGATTCCATAATTTAGCTATTGTGAATTTTGCTGCTATAAACATTGATGTGACAGTGTTGCTATAGGATACTGAATTTAGTTCTTTTATCCCACTCAAGAGTGGGCTACCAGCTGGGCGTGGTGGTGCACGCCTGTAATCCCAGCATTTTGGGAGGCTGAGAGGAGAATCAGGAATTCAAAGCCAGCCTCAGCAACGGTGAGGCACTAAGCAACTCAGTGAGAACCTGTCTCTAAATAAAACACAAAATAGGGCTGGTATCTAAAGAAAGAAAGAAAGAGAGAGAGAGAGAGAGAGAAAAAAAGAGAAAAAGGGATAGCTGGGTCATACAGTGGTTCCATCCCTAGTTTTTTTTTGAGGAATCTGTACTGTTTTCCAGAGTGATTTGTACTAATCATTAGCATACATACTTTTGCATAATTATGAAAGGAAAATCTTCAAAGGTTACAACAAATCTTTTTCTTGTTTCCAAATTCAGCAGGGTGATTTGTAAAGCAAATATAATACATTTAAAGTTATGGATCATATTAACTTGATTTGTTTCAAAAGCCAGTCCCTACATTTTTAATATTTATTTATTGTCATTCTAGGGTCTATGGTCATAGATTTTCTATCAAATTTTAATACAGTGAGAGTAATGTGATTGATAATTGGCAGGCCACACAACTTTCAGAGGATGAAAGTTGAAAGAAAATGATTAATAAAGCTTTTTTGTTTTAAGCTAAATCGTGCTTAATATGTCTCTGTTTTGATATTTGAAAGAGTGTTTCCTTCCCACCCCCCAAGAAACTCATATGTAACTTTAACCACTTCACCTCTGGGAGAGAAAATTTATATTTTTATGTCAGTTTTTGAATGTTGTCTCACCTGTAGTCTATAATGACTAGGATAGTTTATCACATGGGAGATGTAAAGAAATCATATGTCACATCCAATGTATCTGATTTAGTGACAGTCTTTAGGTGCCAACTTTAGAGGGAAAATGGAGTAAACAAACAGACCTCCAGAGTGAAGTTTTTTCTTCTATATTAGTAGATATAATTAATATTAATCTTAGTCTTCTGATCCTTCCCTCTTTTCCTTCTTCTTAAAAAATAGCAGTTGAAATTGACTGTTGTTGGGTTTTAAGATGAATTCATATTATCAAGTTTCGAGTAGTTATAGTGTAACTTTTTAATAGCAAGCCTCTTGATTAGGAATGTTTTAATATTTTTAATAATTCTTAAAAAAGTAGTTGTTGGGGGTGGTGGTAGTGATGATGTTTTACAGAAACCTTTCATAGAGCTGAACATTTTTTACAAATTATCTTATTTCCCCATCACCTACAAGTAGATACTATCTTTAGACTGATGAGTAGGTAAGATATCACAAGGGAATAAGATAATTTCAATATGCTTAAGGTCATTTGAATTGTGATAGAATACTACTGTAAATTCTGGTCATTCTGACCACAAAGCTTGAATTCTTCACTATTATACTTTATTATCTCAATATCTTTATGAAAATTAGCAATTTACATACTCCTAGTATATCCTCAGTGGTGGTTTTGGGGCTTGGGTTTTGTTGTTGTTTTGTTTCTTTGTTTTTTGTACTGGGAATTGAATTTAGTGGCACTTTACCACTGAGCTACATTTCCAATCCTTTTTTTATTATGAGATAGAGTCTTGCTAAGGGTCTAAGTTGATGAGGCTGACCTTGAATTTGAGATCCTCCTGCCTCAGTCTCCTGAGTTGCTGGAATTATACGTGTGGTGACACTGTTCATCCTTATACTAAAATTCTGATTTGGATATTCTGTTTTAAATCTTTATACCTGCATTTATGATTTTTATTTCCTCACTGTCAGCCTTTTAAAAAATTGTTACTTTCAATGTCATATACCTGTTTTTATTCTTCTTATTTCTTTTTAAACTTATGTGGGCTTGAAGATCATATAAAACTGCTCATTATAGTTTCTGATCTAAAACTATGTCATAAATGAATATAACAAATTCCCAGGTAATTTATCTTTAGATATGCAAAGTGTTTCCCTCTGAATATATTACTGAATACACTGTAATTTTTTTTTTCAGGAAGGATAAGGTACTGTATTATGTTAAGCATTTTAAAAATTCTGATTATCTTGTTGGAAAGTAGAACATGATTTTTATGGGTTTATTTATTTCTGTTTATCTGACATACATGCAAATAAGCAAGCTTTGTTTATTGAGTTGTTTATTCAGGGGTAAATGCGTACTTTGTGGTCATCATTAAATCAAATCTACAAATATTTTCTGTGTATGTAAGGTGCTAGGTGGATACAAATAAATACTGTATCAAGTATGCCTTCTCCCTTCAGGAAGAAGCAGAATATGATCATGTGAAAAGTAAATAATTTCTAATTGATGGCTACACAAGAGATTCTTGATGACCACTAGTACTGGTGAATTGAACTAAGGTCTAGATGTGAGAGTGTAACATTTATTCTGAATTATTTGCTACAAATGTGTTTTATTTTCACCATGTAAATAATGCTTAAAGAAAAGAGAAAGTAAATAACAATAACTTTAAATAACAATTTGATACTATAGTAGAAGCAGTGCTCCTGGGAAATAAGTGAGGAATGAATGAATGGTCCCTGGTTGGCAGTGTTTTGGTTTTGAATGATAACTGTTTAAAATTGAGAAATCTCTTTGAGTTTTTAACTTTGAACAGCATGGGTGGATTTATCCTGTGGTTTGAAGGATGCATGCAGTAACAGTTTGATTTGTATGTCTTTTTAAAACTGCTGGTATTCATTTTGCAGTTCAGATATTTAAATTGTGCTTTTAAAAGAATTTGATTGAAACAGGCAAGTGAAATCTATGAATTAAGAAAAAAGAGTTTTCAGTGCTTTGTCTTTGTCTTCTGTTATCCTTTTGTTGCATACCTTCTCTTCCTCTCCTCACTTCAACCCCTTAGTAAACTTGCTTAAGGAATCAGGTGTGTGTGTGTGTGTGTGTGTGTGTGTTAAATATTAACATGGCATGAAAGAAAAACCCTGTTATCTGTCCTCTGTGATCACTTTGGTGACTTGGTATCAGCTATAAGTAATCCTGGCAACTCTGGCAACATTCAAGTACAAACTTGAATGTGGTATGTGTGCAAGGGATGTTATTTACTTTTCTTAATCTTAAGTGCCACCAAAAATCATTCATTTCCCTGTTTTTGTTTTTTTGATTTTTTTTTTGAGGAGGTGTATGTATTATTTGGTGGAAGAGGTAGTAATTGAAGTTATTTTGTGACTTACTATCTAACAAAATTTTGAAAATTTATGAGATGTAATTAGGCACTTTAGGGTATTAGATATTTCATAAAAATTTTGGGAAGAGTTTTTGCCTTGCTCTTAACAAACGCCTTTTTATAGGTTCACTTTTTATGTGAACTCTGAGGTTTAAATAAGTTGTACTGGCAATAAGTCCTAGGCGAGAGCCTGGGTACCATTTAAGTATGTCAGTGGTTCTCATCTTTCTTACTGTATTCAACATCCAAAAGGCATCACATTTCTTTTCAGCTAATTCTGTTCTTTATCAGTGACAGTCAGATCAGGGAAAGGTAGGACAGGTCACTTGGTGGTGATGGGTGGAGTTCTACCTAAATAAGTGTCTTGCTCCTCAAGATTCTTCTTATGAGTGTTGAGAAAGGAAAAAGTGGAGGTAAATGATATTCATAGGAAACTATGAGAAATTTAATAATTGAATGATTCCTTAATTCTTTAGGTAATGCTGTATAACAGACTACTCCGAAACTCAAAAGCTCAAAATATCAGTGAACATTTATTATCATATACAGTTTTGTGGGTCAGAAAACTAGGATCCAGTTACCATGGTTGTTCTGGCTCAGGGACTGTTATAACATTGCAGCTGAGGTGTTCTGGTCATCGGAAGGCTTGATTGGGATGGGAGTACTCACTCATCATATGATAATACTTCGGAGACTACTTCCTTACTGGCTGTTACCAGGAAGCCCCAGTTCCTAGTCCTGTGGCCCTCTTTGTAGAGCTATTTGAGTAATCTCAGGGCATGCCTGCTAGTTTCTCCTAGGGTGAGGGATCCAGAAGACAGAGCAAAAAGGAAGCTGCCATGCTACTTATGACCTAATGTAAGAAGTCTTAAGCTGTCATGTCTGCCTTACACTTTTCCTTAGAAGGAATCACCAAGTCAACTTGCCCTCAAGAGGAGAATTAGGCTTCATATTTTAGTGGGAGGAATACTAAAGAATTTGTGGACTGGGCTGGAATTGTGGCTCAGCAGTAGAGCACTTGCCTCGCATGCATGAGGCACTGGGTTCGATCCTCAGCACCACATAAAAATAAATAAATAAATAAATAAATAAAATAAAGATATTGTGTCCATCTACAACTAAAAAAAATATTTTAAAAAAAGAATTTGTGGACATATTTAAAAACTAAGACAGGAGAGAAAATTGGTTCTTTTTTCCAATAATCGGCATTTAAGAATAAATTCAAGAACTCTCCATATGTTAGGTATTATAGATATGCATAAATTGAAGATTCTGCCCTCTAGAATTTTACATGTAGTTGGGAACGTTAGAGGTGTATGTAAACAACAAGAACAGAAGACACAGTGTATTTCTAGAATACTTGTGAATTGTGTCTTCAAATTAACTTAGCCTAAATATTATCTCAATTTATTAATCTTAGAGAATGTGAAAAATTGGTTTATTTATTAAAACCAAAAACTAGCCATTCCCTGAGTATTTATTAACTGAATTTCTTAGGGTAAACTCACAAATCCTATAATTTAGCTTTGTGACTTACCTATTATACCACCTGTGTAAAGTATAGAAGAGAAATAGCATTGTTACTTACCTATTATACCACCTGTGTAAAGTGTAGAAGAGAAATAGCATTTATTTATTTATTTATTTTTGGTACTGGGGATTGAACTCAGGGGTACTCAACCACTGAGCCACATCCCCATCACTATTTTGTGTTTTATTTAGACACAGAGTCTCACTGAATTGCTTAGTGCCTTGCCATTGCTGAGGCTGGCTTTGAACTCACGATTCTCCTGTCTCAGCCTCCCAAAGTACTGGGATTACAGGTATGCACCACTATGCCCAGCGAGAAACAGCATTTTAAGTATATTCTTATGAACTCTTTGAGTATGTAGAATAGCCACTATTCCTTTGATGTAGCAAGATCCTAGTTAATTGCTAATCTAAAAGAAGTATAGATAACAAATGAATTTTGAATACTGAGTTCATTATCCAGACTGTCAGTGTTATAGGTTTTCATACAAACCAAAATCCTTATTGTAGCTCTGTTTTATTTATAGAAGATAGTTTCCTTTTAAAGTGTGTGTGTGTGTATGTATGTATGTATTGCTGGGGAGCAAACCCAGGGTCTCACCCGTGCTAGGCAAGGGCCCTAACACTAAGCCACATCCCTGGCCTAGTGTTTTCCTTTTAAATGTACAGAAAATGTAGTGTAACGGAATGATTGTGGCCTTGTAACTAGACAAATCTGGGCTTGAATCCTTGCTTATCTATGTGACCTTGAACCAACTATTTAATTTTTTTAAAAATATTTTTTTAGTTGTAGATGGACACAGTATCTTTATTTATTTATTTATTTTTATGTGGTGCTGAGGATTGAACCCAGTGCCCCACTCATGCAAGGCAAGCACTCTACCACTGAGCTACAATCCCAGCCCCCTAACTATTTAATTTTTGAATCTGTTTCCTCATCTATAAGAATAGTACTTAATCTCTGAGGTTTATGGTGAAGATTAAATGAAATGATTGCCCAATTTTATCTTAGAAACTTGTTAAATCTTAAACTCATTTTATTCCTTTCCCTTAAAGAATGAAAAGATAAGAAACCAAGAAAGGTATTCCTGAGGAGATGTATTTAAACCAAGACAAAAAGGTCCAGTCCTATGCAGTCAATGGGAATAATATGTGCAAAGCTTGAGGAAAGATAAGCTTGATAGTTTCAAGAACTAATTGAAAGCCTTTCTGCTCAGAACTAAGGGGGATAAGATCTGAGAGGTAGGCAGAGGCCCTTTGAGTTTACAGCATGTGTTTGTTTATATTTAATTCTGAGTGTAGTTGAAGCCATTGAAGAATTTACAAGAGGCAAAATTCTGATTTCCCAATTTTTTTTAAAAATAATTTTTTTAGTTGTTAATGGATTTTATTTTATTTATTTGTATGTGGTGCTTGGAACCCAGTGCCTCACATGCTAGGCAAGCACTCTACCACAGAGCCACAATCCCCAATCCCTCCCAAATTTTGAGGCATTAGATTGCAGTTAACTCCATTGAAAGGATTTATTTTTTATTTTTCAGAATCTGAATCTAATTTTTATTATGTGGTTTCAAGTTTTTACCCTCAAAAAGACAGGGAGCAAATTTTGTAGAGAATAATTATGTAAATCAATGATCCTTTCTCAATAAGAACTTTAAAAAGGATCTGAGATTGAGCTTTCTCCTCTGTTTTTTTTTTAATATTTTTGTTGTCAATGGACCTTTATTTTATTCATTTATTTGTATGTGGTGCTGAGAATCGAACTCAGTGCCTCACGCATGCTAGGCAAGCACTCTACCACTGAGCCACACCCCAGCCCCTCTCCTCTGTTTTGCTTCTGCTCTCAGAATTGAAGTTATTTTCCCCTATGTCCTCCTTCCAATTATTGCATTTTTTTAAAATGTTTTTTGTTTAGTTGTAGATGGATACAATATCTTTATTTTTATGTGGTGCTGAGGATCGAACCCGGTGCCTCACGCATGCGAAGCAAGCGCTCTACCGCTGAGCCCCAGCCCCAGCCCCCAATTATTGCATTTTTAAGGAAGTTAGGAGTTGAGCATATGAAGTAAGTGCTGCCATCTCCCTCTGTTGTTTTTCTGTGGATTGTTGCACAGTTTTTACTGTTGGCAAGCAGATTTTCTGGAACACTTTGAAGGCACATCTACTGCCAACCCCCCTTTTCAGATTGTGCTAACAGGATTCACTTGTCTGTGATACTTTCACCTGGATTATACATTAGGGCATGATACTGGGGTCTAACTTATTAACCTTTGTTAACTTTTAAATGACTTTAAAAAAATTATTATTAACATGTATATTAATTGAACAGATTAATGCAATTCACTGTGATATTTCCACACATGCATACATTGTGTATTGATCATGTCCATCTACCCTTTTACCTGTCTCCTGCCTTCCCTGTACCTAATAATCCCTCTTCTATTTTCAGGTTGTCTTTTTTTAATGAAGTTTTAAAAAACTTACTTTTTATTGGTATATTTTAATTATACATAGTAATGGGATTCATTATTATATATTCATAAATGCGCCTAACATAATTTGGTCATTTTCATTTTCCAGTACCTTTCCTTTCTTTCTCCTTTCTCCATCTCTCCCTCCCCCTTGTTCCCTTTCTGTAAGTAAAAATATATAATGTGTCGTAGACACTGTTTTTATTCACCATTTCTGCTTCATACTTTATAGAGATTACTCTTAACCCCCTGAGAGTGATTAGAAGAAAGGTGTTTGGCATTGCTAAAAGCATTGTGGAAACAGAGATTCTCTGGTTAGTGCTTTCCAGGAGCACTTGGGAGAGGATCCCGGTGTGTTTCCCACCTTCTGTTAGCTATTCAGAAGGAAAATGAAGAAGTTGACTAGTATTTAGTGAAGCCTTAGTGTGTTAGTGCATAAGGTTCTCATTATTTCACTTAATCACAAACAATTTTATAATCCCGGTGGTATTCTCTAGAAAGTGAGATTTAAGGGGAGTAAGTACTTTGCCTATAATCACACATCTCTTGTAAAGATTTGAACCCAGTTCAGTCTGATTCTGAACTTTATTTCTTTTTCACTTCCCTCCTTTCTTTATTTCTTTTTTTAAAAAATATTTTTTAGTTGTAGATAGACACAGTACCTTTATTTTTACATGGTGCTGAGGATTGAACCTAGGGTCTCACATGTGTTAGGCGAGCACTCTGCCACTGAGCCACAACCCCAGAACAACCTCCTTCCTTTCTTTTTCTTTCTACTTCCTTATTATTTCTTATATATAAATTATACAATAGCTTATAAATCTGGTTAATCTAGATTTCCTGTTACTCTCCTATTTTCAGTAAACTTTCCATGTAAATGATAAAGTTAAAATGAAGGTTAAATATCTTTAAATACTTAAGAATTCAGATTATTATAGGAATACAGAAAATGTTGTCTTCATTTGACTGCACAGAGAGAGGGAGAGGTTTGTAATATGAAGATTTTTCAGTCACCTTTATAAAAAAGGGAGATGGGGCTGGTGGTATAGCAGTGATAGAGTTTGTGCTTAGCATGCATGAGGCCCTGGTACTGCAAAAAATTTAAAAAGGAGAGTAAATATTGGTAACTATCCTAAAGTCATGAGCTGCTTTTTCTCAAGTTCCCTAAAATTGTTGGATGAATAATATCATATACTCTTGCACATTGATAACACAATGGTGATTCTTTCATATCTTATATACATGTATCTCTAATATAAAAGTTAAATACAAAATGTTCTTTCAGGATAGTTGCATGAATTAGAACTGAATTTTATCATATGGGCTGTCTATCAGTGCTTCATAAAGGTATTGCATTGTTTTTTGTTTTTTTTTCCAGAACAGAATGGTGATAAGATTATATCTATGAGTCAGCCATATAACCTTGAACAAGTTGCATAACCTCTTTGTTCCTCAAGCTTCCCATGTCCAAAATGGGATGAAAATGCCCTATTTTATTTGACTCTGAGCTGTACACATTGTATCACATTCTAAATAATCTGAAATCAGGACATACTTTTATGATTGATGTCTTATTGTCAGATAGGTGATAATGGAAATAAGATTATATGAAAATCTGTTACCTTCCGATAAGACCATTATATCTGAACATTTTCAGAGATTTGATGATAGTACATACCTCAGAGGGTTCTTATGAGGAACAAATTAGTTAATATACAAAGCATTTAGACCAATGCCTGCCATCTAATTAATGCTACAGAAATATTAACTATTTAAAATAGCTATCAAAAATACAACAGCAGTTGTCTGATTTACTTAATCAGTTTTAAGATTATATAATACCTTTTCTCTGTGGAACACAAATCATTTTCCATTGGTTATGAGCACTTTCTTCCAAGTTCCCTGAAATTGTTAGGTTTCCGTTGGTCATGAGCTACATGAAAAAGAGAACTAAAATCTTTAGTATTATAAATACAAAGGAAATGTTATTGGGTAGAAGATTAAAATGAGGGTGGTAAAAGTGATGATAATAAGCAGAAGACTTATATGATCTGTATTTAATACAAAAATGTAAGTTTCTGCTATCTCTGTGTCTGGTGTTAATGTTATAGAATGGATTTTAAGAAAATATTAGTGGATCCTGACTTGGCAATATTGTTAATCTTTAGTGATACAGCTTTCTATTTAGATTTCTTTCTGATGAGAATAAGAGCATTTTTTTCTGAGAGGACCATATTTGTGAAAAATTCAACACTTTAATTTCTATCTAATTGTGATTTTTGGATGAGCTAGACTCAGTCTAATAGATTAGTATTTTCATTGGTCATTGTCTGATTATCACTATAAAATTTTTAACTAACCTCTTTTCAAACACATGTACTTAAAAGTAGAAAATTTCAGAGTGATAATAGTGCTTTTATATTTTTAAAATAAGTCCTTACCATTCTTCCATTCTTTATTCTGACTCTCAATATAGTGTAGAGTTGTAGACAACATAATCTTCAGTTTTTACCAAGTAGGAAGGTTACGTATGATAGGGGAGGAATATACAAAGAAGTTACTTGTTTTGTTATGGCACTATTCCAAATGAATTATACGTCATGTTATAGTTGTCATGTAAAATTGGCAGTTGTGTTGTTTTTTTTTACTGTAGATTTTTCCAGAGTGATTTCCTTAGTAGTAAAAGTAATGCTAAATATGTCCTATTACCTTTTTTGGGAATGAAATATACACAAAGTTAGCTGTTTCATGCTAACAAACAGACAAACAAAAACCTCAGGGTCCCTTTTTCTTGCATGCCTCTAAATAGAAGCTAGAGTACTTCTTTATATGTGTCTTTATATTACTTTGCTATACATACCATTTTTATTTTTACAGATACCTTATATAAAGTATTCTTGTATCCATTTACAGTGTTTAAAGGTGTGGCCCCCTTTGAGAATGCATGGGAGACAGATTTTTGTGAAGAGTGTTTTATGGTCAGGGCTTTATTGCAATTTCCTTTTTAAGGCAGATGTTTTTTAGAAATAACAACAATAAACATTAAGTTGCCATTCTAGATCTTTATTTATATTTTAGTGATTCTCAAAACATTTTAAGGGACTAAAGCAAATAGCACAAGAATTCATATGATCTGTTAACATTTTTGTAAGCGTGTGATAGCTAAAGCAAATATATGATTCCACATGTACATGAATGTGTGCAACTATACAGAAAACATACACCAAACCGCAATTGTTAATCCTCCCATGCAACTGATACTGGGAAATGGAGGTGGCTAAACTGGAATTCTGCTTTATCTCTGACTTTTTCAAGTGGGGGAACAAATAAAATGTATTCATGTATTACTTATGCAATTAAAAATAAATTAAAGGGGCTGGGGCTGTAGCTCAGTGGTAGAGCGCTTGCTTAGCAAGTATGAGGCATTGGGTTCAATCCTCAGCACCACATATAAATAATAAATGAATAAAACAAAGATCCATCAACAACTAAAAAAAATTTAAAAGATAAATTAATTAATTAAAAAAATAAAAGAGAAATCTGAAAAGGAGGCAGTCAGGCATCCAAAGCAACAACAAAAGCACCTATCACTGAGTCTATGATGAAATGAAGGAAATGAAATTAAAATCATAGATAGTGATATAGTATCATTATTACCGAGTACCAACAGTAATTTCTTTCTATTGCCTCATTATTATTCTTGTCCCTGTTGAGTATGTCAGGATTTTTCTATGTGTGTGGTGTCTATTTCTTTCTCATTTCTGACTTTAGTCTACTGCTTTAAAATGCTCTTGACAAACTGGGCGCAGTGGCTCACAATTGTAATCCCAGCACTTTGGGTGACTGAGACAGGAGAATCGCAAGTTCAAAGCCAGCCTCAGCAATTGGCCAGGTGCTAAGCAACTCAGTGAGACCCTGTCTCTACATAAAACACAAAAATAGGGCTGGGGATGTGGCTCAGTGGTTGAGCACCCTTGAGTTCAATCCCAGGTACCAAAAAAAAAAAAAAAATGCTCTTGACAAAGTCACCATGAACCTTATGTTGCCAAGTCCAGTGGACATTTCTCTGCCCTCTTTCAACTTAACCTTTCAGCACAAATAGATTGTTTAATACTCCCTCTCATTTCTTGGCTTCCCTGACATTAGTCTTCTATTTTTCTCCTTACCGTTTAGCTACTCTTGATTTTTTTTTTTTTTTGGTACTGGAGATTGAACTCAGGGGTACTCAACCACTGAGCCACATCCTCAGCCCTATTTTGTGTTTTATGTAGAGACAGGGTCTCACTGAGTTGCTTAGCGCCTCGCCGTTGCTGAGGCTGGCTTTGAACTCGCGATTCTCCTGTCTCAGCCTCCCTAAGTGCTGGGATTACAGGCTTGCGCCACCGCGCCTGGCTAGCTACTCTTGATTTTTAAGTGTTTTGTGAGTCAGTAGAACATGTCAGTGGACTGAGTTCAATTATATATTGGAGTTTCACTGGTTTGCAACCCCTTTCTTCCAAGTTGAAAATTTTATGGGAGAAGGATTTGTTTATTGCCAACTACTGCATGTCATCACTGTACTTCACACACAGTAGCTGATTTCTTTTTTTTTTTATAATTAAATTTTTTTTATAGACATGTTTTATTTATTTATTTATACGTGGTGCTGAGGATCGAACCCAGGGCCTCCCGCATGCGAGGCAAGCGCTCTACCGCTGAGCTACAATCCCAGCCCCAGTAGCTGATTTCTAAATGCATAAAGATCAGTGAATAAGAATTAGTGCTCACTTATTTGACTTTTTAAAGTTCTTTAAAGATGTTGCCATCTCTTTTTGGGAATGGGATAGAAGAATTGGAGATCAAATATTAATTAACCAGTGAGCAAACCATTGTTTATAAATAGCTTTGTAATGTGACTTAGAATAATGCAGTTAATGGTTATCAGTTTAAAGAACAGGATAGTTACTATTGAGTGTTGAAGAAAAATGTACTTTAAATTTTTTCCAAAGTAGACTGACTCACTCTGGGATATTTGATCATGAATTTGTACCCAGCAGCCATATACATATATTTCATTTATTTAAAAATATTTTTTAGTTGTAGACGGACACAATATCTTTTATTTATTTATTTTTACATGGTGCTGAGCATCAAACCCAGTGACTCACGCATGCAAGGCAAGTGCTCTACCACTGAGCTACAATCGCAGCCCCATATACATATATTTTAGATGACTAGAAAAATGTAGTGCTCTTTGTGGCTGTTAGCTAGAGACTATTTGCACATCCACATAATAGGAATTGGGTTAGAAGTGTCATTATCTAGTATCTTTTTGTTACTATCTGAGGTAGTAAGTTGAATCATCATTAACAATGTCTTGAATTTTGAGCTGTTGATTTTAATGTGGTAAATAAATGAAATGTTTCGTATCAAAATTAACAAAAAGCTTTATTGAAATTTATTTTATAGCAAACATAAGGAAAAGCTATTTCCAGACTTAGTTTTCTACATGGATAGAAAATTTTCTTTATTACAAAAATACAGGGGGAGGGGGAGGAAAAGGGGAAATACTGGGGAGTGACATTGGCCAAATTATATTGTTATATTGTGCATATAAATACAAAAACAATAAATCCCACCGTTATGTACAACTATAGTGCACCAATAAACATACGGAAAATTTTTAAAAATACGTACACTTGACTCATTTTGGAGGGTAAAATCTTCAAAATATGTTAGAAAACTAAAAAAAAAAAAAAAAAAGGGAGGGGAGAGGTTTGTTTTCAGCAAAATGAGAGAAAGGGGAAAGGACTAACAGGCATCACCCTTCAGCTAAGCCAGCTTACATATAAGTAACTTTTTAAGAAATTTTCCACTCACTAGAACTCAGACACATGGCCACACCTAGCTATTGGGAACACTCAGAAACTGAAGTAGGCACATTACTGTCTCAAAGCTGGGGTTCCATTGTTAATGGAGGAAGAGGGAGAGTACATATTGGACAGGAATGTAGTACTCTATCAGAGTGAAGGAAATAATAGTTTTTTTGTTTACTGAGATACATTAAGTAATTCTGAAAATTTTGTCCGATTGTGGCAAATTTTTTAAAAATTATTTTATTTAATTGCATTTCAAGTCATAGTACATATATAGAGCTCAGTTTTTCCATTTCTCTGCTTGCAAACCAGATGAAGTCACACCAATTGTGTCTTCTTACATGCACCAAGCGTTGTGATGACAATCTCAATCAACCATCTTTACTATACACATTCCCCTTTCCCGCCCCCCACCTCCCCCACATTGTGGCAAATTTGCAGTAAATTTAGTTATCTATCAGCAGGTGCTCTTGTAAATTCTGCATTGGAAAGAACACAGACAATTGCCATGGACTTGTATTCAAAAGGCTTTTAAAAGGTCTGGGAAATAATGCAGATTGTTATTTGACTTCTCTTTATTGAAAGGAATGATCTTTTGTTATACATAACACCTAATACTCAAGCTCTGGAGTCCTGAGGGGGTTCTAATATTATCCTTTGCAGACTGATGTCGGTGTAGCACTGTAAACTTTAGATATGTCTTACCAATTCTAGTCAGATTGCATTCTTTGCTTTCTAATGTTCAAAAGGAAATTAGAAAAAACTTGGGATATATAAATTACTATATGAGATATTTAAAATACTATAGTTGGGGCCATTTTTCGCATATGATTGTGTTGTTTGCAAAGCTATTACAAGATTTCTTGCTGAGCTACTTGGAAAACACGTTCCTGTCTCATTCTGTTATTCTTAGATGATTGAGCTGGAAATGTTTATGCAGCCTTTATAATGGTGACTTATTGGCTGAGTATGTATGCCTGCTGCTGTCTTTGGCATTTGAATCATGAATTAGCATGTAGGTGTCCATGGGAAGAGAATGTTATGAATGGACTTTGCCTACGCTTTTTTGGTAGCAAATTGTGTTTTGCTGCAAGGCTGCTGTGCCATACCTTTATTTCTTCAGCTATTATAAAGCTATTAATTTTCACAGTGAGGGATGGCAGTAACCTTTCCCACACCGACCTAATCTCAGCATGCTGTATGTCAGGCTAACCTGTGGGTGGGGATGTCTATATAAAAGCTTGGTATGAATGCCAGAGTTTCTTATTAACATAAAATACTTCTTTTAGAGTGGCCTTTTGTTGTTTCCATCTATCTTAGTATTGGTTCATTTATCTCATACAACTTGGATAATTTATGACATTATAGATTACAACTGTAATTCTTTCGTCAAAAATTTTTTTTTTTGCCAAAGCAGATGCTTATGGTAAACAATTCAGTGGTTTTGTTTGGACCTTTTATATTTGGAGGATGGAATATCTTAGTTGTCTTCTGCTTTCAATTCTACTTCTTTTATCTGAAAGTAGTTTATATAATTAGTAAAATGGACAAGTAAATTTGAACAACCATTAAAATATGTTAGTACACAGGCTCCCATTAGCAAATAAATGGGATGATACTAGGCAGGATGTTCTTTCTTTGGTGGTCTAAGTTGCACTAATGGAACTAGGTTGTATACATGTGTATAGCCAAAGAAAGTTCACTTTGCCGAGCATCTTTCTTTTTTTTAATATTACTTTTTAGTTGTAGATGGACACAGTATCTTTATTTTTTATGTGGTGCTGAGGATTGAACTCAGTGCCTCACAGATGTGAGGCAAGCGCTGTACCACTGAGCTACAACCCTAGCCCAGTCTTTATTTCTAAAGTTACATGGATTTCAATTTCTAGCTTTATCATAAAATGATTGAGGTATTAGTTTAAGTATCTGTACCAAGTAACTGGCATTTCTCCATTGTTCATTTTTTTCTTTACTCAATTTTTTAAAAGGAATACAAAGTCAATATTAAAGGACTATATAAAAGAGGTGATAGAAAAGCATTAGGCTTAGTAAGCTCAACTTTTAATTTAATTTTTTTTTTTTTTTTAATAGATGGACACAATGTCTTTATTTTATTGTTCTGTATGTGGTGCTGAGGATCGAACCCAGGGCTTCACGCATGCGAGGCAAGCGCTCTACCGCTGAGCCACAATCCCAGCCCAACTTTTAATTATGAAAGCTCAACTTTTAATTATTTAAGCTCAACTTTTAATTATGAAACTTCAGGAGCAAATTTCATATATACACCGTAAATCCTTTGCAGGAAAGCCATTTAGTGACTGTCTCTTAAGTTGTGAATTTAAACATAGTGATTTTATTAAATCCATCATACCTAATAGGTATGATGTCATTGGTTTACTTTATTCTTTATTAATTTGGTTAGAGTTTAAAAATATGGGGAGTTGTCTGTGGCCACTTAATGCTGTTCCTTGACACCTATGTGAATATTAACTTGCAAATATGTGGGTTTATTTATGTAATCCTGGAGATTGTCTTTGTAATTTTTTTATACTATATTTTCTTTTTTTTATAATTTACTAATTTTTAATTATCTAATAGAATCTATGTATATTAAGAATGAGTAGAAATAATACAATGTAGATCTGATAAACTATTCAATATATAAAATTACTCTATATAAAAATTATATAAATTATTTTGTATAAAGAAATTAAAAATAGTCTACAGAAGATGTAGGAATAAGATTAAAAACATGAAATAGAATTAATCACGTTGATTTTCTGTATTCAACTAAAGCAATTCCCAAATAAAATGGATGATAAAATGAAAGGAAAATTAAAGAAGGAAAAGAATATAGAAATGGAAAGAATGAATATAATTAAACAAGTTTTTAAACATTGTTTCAAAATTAAGAAACTGATTTCATGTTTCATATCTGATATGTTAAGTAATCAAAAGTCATCAATCTTATCCTTACAGTAACAAAAATGTCTGAAAATCAAATTACAATTTTTTAAATATTTTTTAAGTATCTTTATTTTATTTATTTTTTTATGTGGTGCTGAGGATCGAACCCAGTGCCTCACACATGCGAGGCAAGCGCTCTACCACTGAGCCACAATCCCAGCCTTCAAATTACATTTCTCGAACCCAACAATGTACTGCTAGAGCTGTAAACTGATATATATAATCCTGAAGAATGGCTGGAGACAGAATATGGGCTAATTTGAGATTAAGGAAACCCTCGTAGTTCCACAGTTTTCCTTTAGATACCCGACCAGTTTCCCGCCAAAGATTCCAGAAAGCCCTCATGTCTCTGATAGGATTAGATTGTGAATTTAAAACAAAGTCAATTAAGGACAAAATTTCATGGAAAAATATTGGGAATATTGCAGTCGGGAGTAAGGGTGCCAGTTGGGGTGGTACACGTTGATGAAACACTTGTGAAAGTCATAGTCCTCAGACATAGACCCACTTAAAGACTGGATAAGATTAGAAAAAACCCCTTTGTTCTATATCTGACCTGCACAACAGCAAGGATCTGGTATAATAACAATCAATTATAGCAGAAAGAGTTGTAATACACAGATTCTTTCTCCCTGATGTAGTGTTTAAGGAAATTCAAACAATGAGATAAAAAAAGTACAGGATGAAAACTTAAAGGCTCTGGTATCTTTAGCTGCAAGCAAGCCTTGAACACCAGACAAGTCCTCACCAGATAAAATAAATACTCCTATCAGTGGCCTATTTACCTCATTTTTTATTATACAATAAAACGTCAGCAAAAAATTACAAGACAGGCCAGAAGATATGCTAAAATGTAGTCTGAAGATAAAAATCAGACTCAAACATATGCATGTTTGAACTGCGAAGTTTAAAAAAAAACTAATTATGATTAATATGTTAAATACTCTAATGGGAAAAAAGTATACGAAATGCAAAAACTTATAAACTGTGTTAGGGAAAATGGAAACTTTAAGAATCAAAACAAAATTCTAGAAATCAAACATGTTGAAATAGAAAGGAAGAATTCCTTATGCCATCAATTAAATTGTGGCCAGGGAAAGAAACCATGATCTTGATGATAAGTCAATTAAAAATTTCCCAAGCAGGGGCTGGGGTCATGGCGCAGTGGTAGCGTGCTGGCCTAGCATGCGGGAGGCACTGGGTTCGATCCTCAGCACCACATAAAAATAAAATAAAGATATTCTGTCCACCTACAACTAAAAAATAAATATTTAAAAAAAAAATTTCCCAAGCAAAAATACAAAAGAAATAAAAGCAACCCAAGAACTTTTAAAGTAGGGAGGTAGCAAAGGATTCGCTCATTAAAAGGGACTGGAAAAGCCTCCTGGGAAAGTCTCATGCCATGGGATGAGTGAACTTCCAGGGAATCATCATAGGTTATGGTCATGTGAGATTTGTTGATCATACTCAATCTCATTATCATTTATTCTCGAGCAATTATCTGTGTCTAACTCTGTCATTTTATAGTATCAACATTTTTAATCACTGAGATTTTAATCCATACTTTCAAGTGAAAATAAAACTAATTTAGGCTCTTAATTTTCAGAAGATATAAATACAAGGAAATACAAAATAATTTTTTATTATAGATGATATAGTGAAATATTTAGAAAACAAAGGGGTCAATTGAATAAAACCCATGAGAATTACTAAAGAAGTTCAGTAAAGTGATAGGAAATAAAATAAAAATACAAAATAATAGCCTTTATCTACTTAATAAGATCATAAATTTTCTTTTTTTTAAAAATACTTTTTTTAGTTGTAGATGGACACAATGTCTTTATTTTATTGCTTTGTATATGGTGCTGAGGATCGAACACAGGGCCTCATGCTTGCGAGGCAAGCGCTGTACCGCTGAGCTACAACCCCAGCCCCAAGATCATAAATTTTCTAAAAGCAAAACCCACACATTTCTTTAAAATTTTGCATCATTGCCCAAAATGCCAAGGATTATACTGAATTAGAAATTTTCAAAAAGTTAATGGTATGTGATTAAAGATAAGCAGTATATGGCTAATTTAAACTTAATGATAAATGTCACTGAGGCTCTGAGGAGTTTCGACTGTACAGTTTTTTGTTAGAACAATCTGTAGTTTGTGTAAGAGGATGATATTAGGGCAGATCCTAAAGACACAGGATCTGGAAAATCTCAGCCTATAAGCTAGGGTGGCAGCTCTGTAAAAGTAAAGGAAGATATAGTTAAAATTGAAAAACAAAAGCAAAACCTGTAATTACAGATTTATGCAAGAGTTGCAAAATAATACAGTGAGTTCCTATATACCATGCACCTATCTTCCCTTAATGTTAACATCTTATATAAACACAATATAATAATGAAGACTAATACAATGAACACTGATACAATGCTATTAATTAACCTATAGACTTTATTTGAATTTCACCAATTTTTCCACTGATATCCTTTTTCTCTTCAAAGATCCAGTCCAGGAAAGCATGTCACATTTAATTGTCATATCTCTTTAGTCTTTTCCAATCTGTACACTTGATATTTTTGAAGAGTACTTTTGATGATACCTGATGTTTTCTTCTGATTAGACAGGCCTTATGCATTGGGGAAGAATATCACAGAGGTGAAGAACACTTCTTATAGTGCCATTTCAAGGGGTATGTGATACTAACAGTGACATCATTAATTTATTTTAGTGGTCGTGGTTTAGAATTGAATCCAGGGCCCTGTCTCCATAGTAGGCAAGAGCTCTGCCACAACTATATCCTCTGTTCCGCTGATGTTAACTTTGATTGCTGGTAAGATGGTATTAGGTTTATGTAGTGGAAAATTTATTATGCTCCTTTTCTTTTCTTTTTTTATGTAGACACGGGCTCATTGAGTGGCTTAGCACTTTGCCGTTGCTGAGGTTGGCTTTGAACTGGTGATTCTGCTATGTTAACCTCCCAAAGTGCTGGGATTACAGGCGTGCACCACCGCGCCCAGCGCCTTTTCTTTATTCATTGGAAACACTAGTCTAGTCAACATTTAAGGAGAAGAGAATTAAGTTCTGTTTCCTGGAAGGCGGAATATAAAATAATTGGTGAACGCATATTAATCCTACCACTTATTTCATCAATGTGTCAGGGAGATTCTTTGAGGCAATGCTAAGAGAAACATATATATTACATAAGAAACATTTTTAAAGACTTAGTAGGTGTTAGTAATTATATATAAGGGATAAGAGAAAGGAAAAAGTGCTGTCCTGGATTTTGAGCATAGATAACTTTTTGTTGATGAAAAAGATAGTCATTCATCTTGATTCTCTTATCAGTTCAATCTTTTTGTCTGCTAGGATCCAGTTCCCAGAACTATAATGGAGAGTTTTAGTAGATAACTGAAATAAAAAGCCAGGGAACAGGACTTTGTTTCTATATTCTTCTATTCCTAGAGGTTATTTTAATTTTGAGTCATCAGGTTGCTAGCTCTTTGGCTTCTAACAAAAATTTTAAATTATTATTGGTGTTTATTTCCCTGATAAATTTTCCCTTTATTTCTAGATTTTAAGATATTTTTTTGTAAGTTTTATTCCTCCCTGAACACCATAGTCCACTTGGTATATTATAAACCAGAAAAATACTTTCATGTGGTATTATATATACACAATAGAATATTATTTAGCCATAAACAAGAACAAAAGTCTGTCAGTTGCAGCAACATTGATAGAACCAGAGAATATTATGTAGGTGAATTAAGTCAGGAACGGAAAGACAGGTACCACATATTCTCACTTATATGTGGAAGTTAAAAAGAGCAGAGAGTAGAATAGTGGTTATCAGAGACTAGAAGGGTATAGGGAAAGGAAGGGTAGAGAAATGATGGTTAAGTACAAGAGTACAGTTGGTCAGGAGGAATAACTTCTGATGTTCTACATAGCACAGTAGAATACCTATGGCTGATGACAATTTATTGTATTTTTCAAAATAACTAATAGGATTTTGAATGTTTCTAACACAAAGAAATGATAAACGTTTGAGGTGATAGATGTGCCAGTTACCATGATCTGTATACATGTATTGAAATGTCACACTGTACCCTATAAATGTGTACCATTGCTATGTATTAATTAAAAATAAAAAAATAAAAAAGGTTTTAGAAGTGTGGTAGTGACATCCTATTGTTATAATTTATATGTTACCTTAAAAGAAAATCTGTTGCTGTCTTCAGGGGAACTTTTTTAGTCTGTTCTAAAGTGGCCTCCTACATCTTTTGTGATGTAGAAGACAGATCTTTCTGGATCACTGTCATTTTGCCAATCTTTTTTTTTTTTCTTTCTCTTTAGAGAATATGCTGAATATATCAGACTTCCTCTCTGTTCTAGTTAAATGTAATATAACACAGTAGAATAACTATGGCTCCTTGAATGACTTTACCACATATGACTCTTTCAGTTGACTGTGAGTGTATGTTATATGACTTTATGCTGCTCTGTACCATGCAAAGAACAATTTACTTAGGCTCTATGATATCTATACCTGAGTTGTTACAGAGATTTCTAGAACCAAGATCCTTTCTCCTTCGTAATTAGTAATCTGTCATTTGAGTTCATAGTTTTCAGAAGCCTTTTGTAAAATAATGTTTGTTCATTAAAACAAATAATGCAATAAATCTTATATTTCTTGCCTTGTTTAATGATTAGTAGGCATTTAATTGCAAAGTCTTTTTTTTGTGTGTGGTTTGGGGATTGAACCTGGGGCCTTGCACGTGATAGACAAGCACACTACCACTGGACCACATTCCCAGCCCCACAAAGCATATTTTAAGAAGTTCTGTTCAGGTAGAATTTATTGCACAGTTGGTAGTTCATAATTAAAGCCTT
Organism: Geosciurus inauris; assembly: GCA_004024805.1. NCBI lineage: Eukaryota > Metazoa > Chordata > Mammalia > Rodentia > Sciuridae > Geosciurus > Geosciurus inauris. The sequence goes on from PVHX01005274.1 coordinate 100,157, forward strand.
ATAGTAGAAACTTGGAACCCAAGAATTTCTAACTGAAAGTTTAAAAATGACCCCATTTAAGGCAGTTGGAAGATATTTTGAGCTACCAAATTATTCACTGTTTGCTAGTGAAAGTATATACATAAATGCAAAGATATCAAGCTATGGGTTCAGAAACAATAGTGATTTAAGTTTTTATATTGAGAGCTTTCCCTCCTTTACATGAGTTGAATTTTTATGTTGTACATTATAAAAATCTCTAAGCATTGATTGTGTAATTTCTCTTCCTTTCTCATTGTATCAGGTAGTTTTAGAATACAAATAAGTTATGTGTTGGTTTAGTGGATTTCTTATAAACACCAAATTTAGTATGCCATTTTGTTGGTTGTATCAATAAATTGAAGGTAAGAATAGGGGAAATGTATATATTTTTTTTGTGCCAGAATATTAACTGTGCTCATATGCATAGGTTTTTTAGTTTTTTTTTTTTTTTAAAAGAAGTACATATGAAAATGTGTATACATAAAAGAGGGGCAGGTATCAGCTGAAGTATTAGTCTTCCTTTAGAACCACTCAACAAGTGTTGCATAGAAGAGTACATGATAGATTTTTAGATGTCCTGTTAAGTAGAAAGAAAATAAGCTAAAAGGTCTAAAGCATTGGTAGACTTTTTAATAAACACTGTTCTTTAAAAAACACAATGAAAAAGGTCATAGTTGAAAATCTGATATAGTGATGCACAGGTGGATAATAGTAATTTTTTAAAAAACAGATACGCATATTAGAATTGGACAAAAAATGGGGTTATGTGGAAGCTCCTTGGCAATATTATTTTGTGAATGCCTAGATCAATGTAGAATTTTGTATATAAATAAGCAATTCTATTTAGCCTCAATACCTACTTATGGGTATACCTGACATTGTGGATATCCTCTTTTGTGTGTATCAAATGATGGTACATATTCGGTGGACCTTGACTTTCCTAAAATGTTTTTGAACATAATATATTGACTTCCTGAACTTCCTTCTGCATGTAGAATTAAATCTTAGATTCTATTTTCAGAGTCTTGATAATTTGAACTGTTAGATTGTGACACTTCTTGTCTCAGAGTGTTGACAATATTTTTAAGCATAGGTACTTAATGTGGTAATGGTGTAAATATTCTCATTGCCCCTTGCCTTGTGGAGGGGGAAACAGGTGATGCTTTTATGGACTACAGCAGAGCCAAAGCCAGTGATGTCCATCTGCCCAGAGTTCTTTCAGTGTCTTGCCTTTCCTCTTCTCTCACCACTTTGCCATTTTACCATCCAGATTTTGCCCTGTGGGGTATAGGGCTGTAGGCCTGTAGGAAGTAGAAATCCTTCTTTCTAACTCCTAAGACACAGGACATTGGAGTGCCTGTGTGAGTTATCTATTGTTCCTTGCTTTGTTCAGGTAATAGGTAGTGTCCTACATCTATAATTAGCAATTTGATTATTTCTTTTACATTTCTGAGCGTATAAACACCATTCTAGCACATAGGTATGGTTTTAGACTTGTATACCATCAGTCTCAAGTGTATCTTTGGAAATGCTATAGGTGAAAGTAGGGGATTGCCATTTTAAAATAATGCTTTATCCCAGTTTATTATTGCTACAAGGTTAACCATGTAAGATTACTATGTAAAGTACAAAATAAAATAATTACCATTAAATTTGTTTGATGCTTTGTTATATTTGCACAATGTATATTAAGAAGAGAAGTTAGGTAGGCAGATACTACTTGATTGCAAAACTACCTTGTTTCTATCGTTTAACTTACTGCATACATTTTAGTTGCAAGGACCCTGCAGGCCATTGAGTATTCAACCCTGCTTTAAAAGAACAGAGTGCAGGACATCATGGTAGAGATACTTGGAATTAAACCAACTTGGGTTCAAAACCCTGTTTTGCCTCATATTTGTGTGTGTCTTTCGACAAAGTAGTTGGCCAAGTCTTATTTCCTTGGGGAAAATGGAGAAAATAAATTAATTTGAGATAATTTATAGATAACACTTAGTACATTAAGTAGGCAGTGATTCTTGTTATAGACAGTTTGTGGAAGAACTGCTGTTATGGCAACTTTCTCAAAATACTGGAAGCACATCTTATTTTGATTTCCCATGTTTTATTATCTTTTATTTCAAGATGTTGTTTGTGGAAATACTTTAATGGACGTCTCCCTTAAAGTTTACTTGATGCTTCTTCTGCTTAGGAGAAAAATAATTGCTTCGTGATTCTTTAAATAATGATCAAGCTCATTCTGGCATTTCCGAGGTCATTGGGCATTGGACAACATACAGATATTAGAGGTTCTTTTTTTTATAGAAAATGTCTCTTTATAACATTTAGAATCTAAGTCTTATTCAGATTACTGTATAATGTTTACATTGTGAAACCCTATATTTGCAAAATGAAATCTTTTTTTTGGGAGGATGGGGTGGTACTGGGGATTGAACTCAATGGCACTCAACCACTGAACCATATCCCCAGCCCTATTTTGTATTTTATTTAGAGACAGGTTCTGATTGAGTTCCTTAGCACCTTGCTTTTGCTAAGGCTGTTTTTGACCTCACTATCCTCCTGCCTCAGCCTCTCGAGCTGTTAGGATTACAGGTGTATGCCACTGCGCCTGACAAAGTGAAGTCTTAAGTAGATCTTAATTTTACTGGAACCAGTAAGGTAAAATATAACTTGATACTTAGACTATAAATAATAAAGAATTTAATTTAGAAATTAATCTTCAGAAAATGAAATAGTTTTAAAAGAGTGTTATGTTTAAACTCATACTGTTTGGTGTTTTAGAGTATATTGTGCAAATTGGCTTTATACTGGATGTCTTGAGTTTTATTTTTGTATTCTTTTTTCTGCATATTTTAGTTGTTTTTATTTAGCATGCATTGATAGAAGAAACATTGCTCATGAGATAACACCACAGCATCTGTATTGATGTCTGTCTCGACTCTCATGTAGGCCAGTCACATAATTCGGAGGGGCAGATCTGGTGTGTCGTATTTCACTGAAGCCCTAAGACTTCGTCTCAACTGGCCAGAAGATCTATTGTTACATCCTAATGGTTTCAGATGCCCTAGAAAATAAAACATAGGAAAATGTTTTAAAATAAAGTGTTTTATGCATTTACCTATTCTTTTCTAAAATGCTCGTACTCATTAGATTATTATTAAAAAATAAGAAGGTCTCATTTTTTGCTCCTCTGCATGTATTCCATAAAATACCACTTTAGATGAGTGTGTCTAAAGCAAAAATCAAAATGATTAGAACTTTTAAATTTCTAGTCAGTCTCTGGGTAAATTATTCTGTGGTTTAAAATTTACAATTAAACTAGTGCAAAGGGGAAAAAAGGAAACATTTAAAACAATAAAGTAATAAGATTATTACTTTATAAGAGAGATAAGAGATTTTCTTTTAATAACTAAACTTATGAAATGAGATTAAGATCAAGTTGGTAATAAGAGTCCCATTTATATTAAATCTATTGATTCAACTTTTAGTAATCATGTCTAACAAAGAAAAGGTCAGTATGACAGTAAAAAGTCTTAACTTTTGGAACATTGTGAAAGAAAGATAACTTGATTGCTTTCAGTAGTACGCAGGATTGGACCCTGCAACAGAAAGAGGATTGAGTAGCAACTAGATTTCTTTTATAAGAAAGGAAACAAACTGTGCAAGACTCAAGTGTATTAAGCATGTTCAGTACTCAAAATCAGTTCCCCCAAAGAATTCGATATTGCCAGCTGTGGCCTTCTATTTGATATAATAAACTCCATGTTCTCTCAGATTGCTTCTCTAGCTTCTTTTTCCTCTGTTTCATACAGGTGAAACTTACTGTAATGTGTCTGCCTTGCTATTTTCTCTTTTCACTTGTAAAATTCTCAAACACTTGAAAAAAAATTGAGGTATAATCCATATACCATATTTTTCATTCTTTTAAAATGTACAAATAGGTGGGTTTTAGTATGTTGGACATCTTGTGCAACCATTGCTACTAATTTCAGAATTTTGATCACCCCAAAGAGAAACCCCATATACGTTAATAGTCACTGCCCATTCCCTCTTCTTCCTGTAACCCTAACAATCACCAAGTTACTTTGTCTTTGTGGAATTGCCTGTTTTTTAAATTTTCTTATAAATGGAATCATACGATGTGGTCTTTTGTGATATTATTTCATTTTAACATAGTTTTCAAATTTCATACAAGTAATAGCATTTCTTTCATTTTCTGGCTGAATTTTGTTGTATGAATATACCACATTCATCAGGTGATGGACTTTTGACCTGTTTCCATGTTTTGACTGGTGTAATGCTGATATGAATATATGTGAACAAGTTTGTTGTTGACACATACATTTTTAAAAAAATTTTTTAAACCTTTATTTATTTATGTATTTTGTATGTGGTGCTGAGGATCGAACCCAGTGCCTCACGTGTGCGAGGCAAGCACTTTACCTTGAATTCACTCTGTCTGGGAGTGAAATATCTGGTTCATGGTGCTTAACTTTTCAAAGAACTGCCCCAAAGCATCATTTTATATTCCCACCCTCAGTGAATGAGAATTCCAGTTTTCTACATATTTGTCAGTTCGTATTATCCATATTTTTCACTATAGCCATCCTACTGCATGTGAAGTGGCATCTTTTTATGATTTTGTATTTCCTTAATGACTATGAGAAGGTACACATGTATCTTTGGAGAAATTGAGATCCTTTGCCATTGTAAAATGGAAATATTGGTCATTGGATTGTTCATTTATAAGACTTACATAGTCTTGATACTGGAACCTTATCAGATACATGATTTTTCTCCTATTAGCAGGTTGTCTTTTAACTTTCTTGATATCTTTTGAAGCACATAAATTTTAAATTTTGATAAACTTTAGTTCATGTGTGTTTTCCTTTGTTGTATATGCTTTTAGCATCATATCTAAGAAACTCTAAGATCATGCAGAATTACTCATAGGTTTTCTTCTCAAAGTCATATAGTACATATATTTGAGTCTTCGATCCATGCTGTATCAATTTTTATATATAGTGTGAGAGTCCAGCTTTATGCTTTTTCATGTGAATATCCTGTCAACCCAGTACCACTTTTTGAAAAGACTATTCCCACATTATGTTGTTTTGGCACTTGTGTCAAAATCTGTTACTGATAAATACTTATATTTATTTCTATTCCCTTCATCTATATTTCTATTCTCTGTACCACACAGTTTTAATTATTGTAGCTTCGTAGTAGATTTTGATATCAGTAAATGTGAAAACTATAAACTCTGTGCTTTTTCTAAATTATTTTAGCTAGTCAGAGCTTCCTTATAATTGCGTATGAATTTTAGGATCAGCTTATTGAATTGTGTAAAAATAAAATCAGCTGTGAATTTTATAACAATTGTGTTTATTTTGTAAATCAGTTTGGGGAGTATTGCCATTATAATGATATTAAATCTTCTAAATCTATGAACATGGATGTCTTCCTGTTTGTTTAGGTCATTACATTTCTTTTTTAAATTTTTTTTAGTTGTAGATGGACACAATGTCTTTATTTTATTGCTTTGTATGTGGTGCGGAGGATCGAACCCAGGGCCTCATGCATGCTAGGCAAGCGGCTCTACCACTGAGCTACAATCCCAGCCCCATTACATTTCTTGTTAGTATATTTATTCAAAAGAGAAACTACTGAATTAATTTTTTTTTTTTTTTGGTGATGCTGGGGATTGAACCCAGGGCCTTCTGCATGCAAGGCAAGTGCTGTATCAACTGAGCTAATTCCCCAGCCCTACTGAATTAATTTAAAAAATATTGCTTAATGGGAGTCATTTTTAAATTTAAATATTTAGTCATAAGGATTTTCAGTTTTATTACAATTCTTTCTATACTTCATTCTCAGGAGGGTATTTTCAGTTTACTCAGAATAACCAAACAAAAATTTTCTTAACTGGTAGATCCAATGAGACCTATCAAGATATTTTCCATTTTCAGAGTTTTCTTTAGGCTTTTAGTTATGTGTACAGTAAGCTAGACTATGTGCGAGCCACTAGTCATTGGTATTTTATACTGTTTAAACATAGCACATGATTAAGGTGAACTTTATCTTTGCACAGAAAATTTGGATGTTTAAGAGAAGATAAAACAATAACTGAATAAGAGAATATTTCTCTTTTTCAGTGGGATCTTGTTAATGGTCATGTAAGTGATTCTACTATGCATTTGTTTTTGATATCTGTATTATATAACATGGAAATAATTTAAAATACAAAAGCTATGCTTACTGTTCAGTGAATCAAAATAATACTTTCAGTTATTCAGTAGAGAATGCTATTTAGAAATAAGTGGTTTGGATTAATTGATTTTTCTTTTTAAAATGATTGTCTGAGAAAAGGATAGACAGACCACTAATTTTAAAGTGTAAAACAAGATTTTTAGTATGTGCAAGAACATTTTAAAAAATAACAGTTCATCTTGGATTTAGAGTGTGTTTTCAATGTTAACTAAACAACCAGATTTTCCTCTCAGTGTTGGAAACTACTAGGGGTTAGTTTGATTCATGGCATAAGCAGATGGCATCCTGCTGCTGGCAAAGGGGTCAGAAAAATTCCTTAAGCACCCACCTGCATATGTTCTAGTTTTTATAAAATTCTGTGCACTTTAAAACTTAAACAGTCTCCCACTTTTAACAAATACATTTGTTAAAGTTGAAATCTTAGACAACACAAGAATGGCTAAGGATTTAGCCTTATTTCAGGTGCCACGACCAACTCACAAAAGAAAACAGTTGACTGCTGTATATGTGTTGTATGTAGATACGTCTGCAAGGAGATAATAATGTAAGAAATATCACGTTCATGAGTTCTGAATATATATTTTTTTCATACCTTCAGCTCAATTTCTAGAGGTTTTCTGCAAAGTACATGACAAAGGTCTAAAATTTATATAATCAGAAGTTTTCACTGACAGTCTGTGAGACGATGCTCCTATTTGGGGTATGATATTCTCTAGTCCCACATTCATGTCTCATTTTAAAATTTGGGATTGTGGTTTGTTCCATCTTTAATGTAGCCTGCAGGATCTCAACAGTAGCACTGCCAATTCTGTCAGCTAGTTGAAATGCACACTGGTTTCTGTATTTGTGAGATTGTTGCTTATAAGCTTATACTTGACTCACCATAATCAGTGGAGAGGTCTGTACCTTCACATCATAGGTCGGTAATAAATCACACAGAATGAACTCTTTATGGTCATTATTATTATTACTATTATTATTTTATTTTAAAAATTTTTTTGGTACTGGAGATTGAACTCAGGGGTACCCGACCACTGAGCCACATCCCAGCCCTATTTTGTGTTTTATGTAGAGACAGGGTCTCACTGAGTTGCTTAACGCCTCGCTATTGCTGAGGCTGGCTTTGAACTCGCAATTCTCCTGTCTCAGTCTCCCTAAGTGCTGGAATTACAGGCTTGTACCACTGCACCTGGCTCATTATTATTATTATTATTTTGGTACTGGGAATTGAATTCAGGGGCATTTGATCACTGAGCTACATCCCCAGCCCTATTTTGTATTTTATTTAGAAACAGGGTCTCACTGAGTTGCTCAGAGCCTCACCTTTGCTGAGGCTGGCTTGAACTCGCTATCCTCTTGCCTCAGCCTCCCAAGCTGCTGGGATTACAGGTTTATGGTCATTCTTATTACATGTTCTTCCTGTGTGAAATTTTAGAGTTTGTCATCAAAAATATAATAGCTCATACATGGAAACCAGTCTGATTTTGATGTTTTTGAAATTGTGACTGTATAACTGTATACCTTCTTTTAACTGTGAAACTATTCTTTAAGATTCCCAAGATAATGAAGAAAGATCAGTGAAGGTATCCTTGCTTTTTTTTTTTTTTTTTGTACTGGAGATTGAACTCAGGGGCACTCAACCACTGAGCCACATCCCCAGCCCTATTTTGTCTTTTATGTAAAGACAGGGTCTCACTGAGTTGCTTAGCACCTTGCCATTGCTGAGGCTGGCTTTGAACGCGCGATTCTCCTGTCTCAGCCTCCCTAAATGCTGGGATTACAGGCTTGTGCCACCGTGCCTGGCTATCCTTGCTTCTTATCTTTTGTTAGGGTAGTAATTATTGTGTGTGAGAGCAATAGAAGATATAGTCTTTGTACATAAAATTATTTTAGCATTGATATATTCATTTGCTTGCCTGTTCTTTAAAAATACACCATTTGTCAATTTTATGATATTTTCTTGACTATGTACTTAGACAATGTATACTTAAAAGAAAAAAAAAAATCCCAATACGTATTCTTTATATTTGAATATTTCCAAGTCTTGCTTGTGAAGGTATCCTTGCTTTTTTTTTTTTCTCTCTATGCTTAAAAAGTTATATTCGGAAAGTTTAGAAAAGCCCCAAGCATTAGATTTTATTTTGGTGGTGAATGTTTTGATAAAATATTTATTTTTATATATCTTTTATGTAAGAGATTGGTTTGACTTTTTAGTGGGTTCATTTGCTCAGATGATGACCCCTACCCCCGCAGTACTGTGGATTGCCCCAAGGGACAGTTTACCACTGAGCTATATCCCCAGCCCTTTTTATTTTGAGACAGGGTCTCACTAAGTTACCAAGGCTGGCCTCAGATTTGTGATACTCCTGCTTCAATCTCCTGAGCAGATGGGATTACACGTGCCACTGCATCTGGTACATGAATTCATATTTAAAAGGTGTTTTGTTTTAATCATTGCAGTTCATGCTAATTGCCTCTTTTTTGGTATTTAATGAGGACACTAATTATTGAGTAAGTCTTAGAGGTAATCTTGGTTTAGTACTTTTTGAAGAGATACAAGCCAAGAGCTATGCAGAAACTTTACTGGTCCCCTGGTTTCATATTTATGATTGAGGAGCCCTCTCTACGGTTCTCGTGTTTGTACCTTTCCCCTCCATTCTATTATTGAAGTTAGTCCTTTAGAGTGCAGCTGTACACCAAGTTCTGAATGTAGAGAACAGTTGCAATTCTACTAACAACCTTTAAAATGAAAGCTATGGTGTTTAATTTTGGGGCAGCACAGTTTTAAAATGGTAATAGAGTTAGGTGAGTGGGCCTTACAAAAAAGCAACTTGTAAAAATTACTAGGGTGTTTATGCTTGCCAGAGATCTGTCTTCTTAACATCCTGCTTTATATTTTAAAGAAATATATGCCATGGAGATTTAAAAATAGATGGGTAGTTTGTTCAGTGATTATGAATACATTTATTCCCACTCTTTAGTGCATGACTTTATCCTTCACCATCCTCCCCGCTTGCATTTATTTAAAATTTTTCTTTCTTGTTTCACTTAAATTGCCTCTAATTTCTGAATAGGATAAATTAAAAATAGGCAATACCTCTCTGTTACTTGGTTGTTAAGATTTTGAGAATCAACATTCAAAAGAGAATTCTCAACCTGTATTTTATAGGAAATAAATTGTTGACTACAGAATTAAACATTTATGAAGTAGATTAAAGAGTTTCCTCTAATTTTTTTTTTTTTGGATACTAGGAATTGAACTCAGGGGCACTCAACCACAGAGCCACATCCCTCGCCCTACTTCCTATTTTGTATTTTACTTAGAGACAGGGTCTCACTGATTTGCTTAGGGCCTCACCATTGCTGAGGCTGGTTTTGAATTCACAATCCTCCTGCCTCAGGCTCCCTAGCCACTGGGGTTACAGGTGTCTGCCACCATGCCTGGACACCCTTTTGTCTCTATTTTAACATTTATAAAGATATAGTAAATTGCCCAGGAACTAGGTTAACTGGTATAGAGAAATTCTGTGGTCTTTCCTTAGAAGAAGTATGTGAAGATGCAGTGTGTATGTGTGTGTTGTGTTGTGTGTGTGTGTGTGTTGGTAGAAGCATAAAAGAAGCAGCTGCTATTATGGGAAGAGCATGTAATAGTTAAGTTTTCATTGCAATAAAATATATAATCAGAAAAGGGAATATCTAATTAGAAACAAAAATGTTAAGAGAATTAAATTTACATGTATAACTATTTAAACTGTTCTTTCCTTTTTACAACACTTTTCAAAGGGAGTTCTCCAGTAGATGTTTTTTTTAAAGTAGCTCCTTCAGTGTTGGTTTCTTAAACCGATTTTGTTTGTTCTCTGAAGAACATTCTATTTATTCATATTTCAGTGGTCTTTTTTTGACTTTTAAAATTATAATAATGTATATTGTACAGATTAATATGTTTCACCATGATATTTCCCTACACGCACATATTGTGCTTTGATAATGTCCACCCTCTCTTCTACACTCTTTTGCCCTCCTCTTTCTTACCCACTCCTTCCCTAATAGTCCTTCTCTATCCAAGTCATTTTTTAGTTTCCATAGGTGAGAGAAAATAAGGGATACTTGTTTTTGTGCTGGGCTTATTTTGCTTTACATGACATCCTCTGTTTCCATCCATTTTTGCCACAGATAACATGATTTCATTATTCTGTATAGCTGAGTAACACTTCATCATGTATATGTACCATATTTTCTTTATTTATTCTTCTGTTGATAGACACCTAGTGTGATTTATATCCAGAAATCTGTCTGTTTCTTCTAGATGTTTCAGTTTATTGGTGTATGGTTTTAAAAGGTAGTCCCTAATGATTTTATGAATTTCAGTGGATTCTGTTATAATATTTTTTTCATCTCTAATTTTATTTTTTGGGGGCTTCTCAGTTAGTTTAGCTGATTTGCCAATTTTATTTATCTTTTCAAAGAACCAGGTATTTCTTTGTTTGTTGATCCTTTGTATTCTTTTAGTCTCTGTGTTATTTCTGCTCTGATCTTTATTATTTCTTTTACCGATTTTGGATTTAGTTTGATCTTGTCTTAGATGTTACCTTGTTGGTATTTTTGTCTGGATGATTTATCCATTGGTAAGAGTGGAATATTGAACTCACCTACTGTTATTGTATTGAGGACTCTCTCTTCCTTTATGTCTAAGTAGTGTTTGTTTTATAAAATTGGATGATCTGATGTTGAGTGCATTTATATTTATAATAGTTTTATTTTCTTGATGAACTTTTCCCTTTATCAATATGTGATAATCTTTGTCTCTTCTAATTGATTTTATCTTAAAATGTTTTGTTAGGTATTGATATAGTTACTCCTGTTTGCTTTCAGATTCTATTTGCTTGAATATCATTTTCCAGTCCTTTTAAAAAAATTTTTTAAGTCGTAGAGGACAAAATACCTTTATTTTATTTAGTTTTATGTGGTACTGAGAATTGAACCCAGTGTCTCACATGTCAAGCAGGCGCTGTACCACTGAGCCACAACCCCAGCCCCTCATTTTCCATCTTTTCACTTTCATTCTGTATATGTCTTTGCCAGTGAGGTGAATTTCTTGCAGGCAGCGTACCGTTCGGTCTTTCATTTTAATCCACTCAGCCAGTTTGAATCTTTTCACTGGAGCATTAAAACCAATTATATTCAAGGTTATTATATGAAAGGTTTGTGCTTTTTTCCTATCATTTTTTTTTTGGTTATTTTGAAAATTCTGTTTCTTCTTCTTTTTCATATAGAGGTTTGATGATGTTATTAATGTTTCTTTTTTGCTTATCTCTTCTTTTCATGAGATTTATTCTTTCCCATGCTCTCATGATTATATTTATCTTTCTCTTCTGGAGTAGGGATTCCCTTATATATCTTCTGTATTACTGGTTTGGTGATCATGAATTTCCTTATTTTCTCTTGTTATGAAAGGTCTTTATCAACTCTGAAGGATAATATTGCTGGGTATATTAATCTATGTTGACAGTTTTTACACCCTGCCCTGTCTTGAAATACATCGTTCTATGTTCTTCTGTTCTTTATAGAGTTTCTATTGAGATATCTGTTCTATAGGTTACCATTTAATAATATTAGATTCTGTTTATAAAGATGTTTGGCAGGTTTTCTGTTTAAATTTAGTATTGTTGTTTTTAAATCACTGGTTCTCAGTCCCATCAGACCTACTGTTGACTTGTTATAGCAAAGTATTTTGTGATGCTCTTTTTATCCTATATAAATAAATATAAATATAATTTAAACTATCTCACACATGAAAGTAGTAATACTTAAATAATATATATGAGAAAAGGATCAGGAAAATAATTTATAATAATATGTATTTCAACATGAAAATGCTCAAGCATAGTATACTAGTTGTAGGGAGCTAGTCACATGCTTTTATCTGTGCACAGAATCACCATAAGCAGCATGCAGATGTAGACTGATTAAGGTATGCTTCATTGGCAGCTCAACTACCATAGATGGTATTCCAGTTGGTAGGATGGTATTCCAAAAGGTAAATAACTTTGGTAAACTTCTAAACAAAACTGTACAATCTGCATCTATTTATTTGGTAATTACATTCCTAGAAATTCAGTATACATTAAATTGGTGCAACAATGTCTTGTTTATCTGTAGAACATTTAAATTCCAGGCTTATGTAATTACCAATGCTTTTTTTCACCAACGTGAATGTTTAGTAGGACATTCTTTACTATTTGATGTCTAACAGATGTGTCCTTTTATCTTCCCTCCCTAAGATGAAGGAGAGAAAGCTAAACCTCCATAGCAACCCCTAGTTACAGGGGTTGTAACACCCTCACAAATTTCCAGAGTGCCTCCTACTGGGTGCTAGCTCCTATTTTGAACCACTGCCCAGAGGAATGATCAATGAAAAGATAGTTCTAACAGTCCAGTGTATCTCCAATTGGGCAGCATAGTCCATTCTTGGTTTTCATGTTTCCAGAAATAATGATCTTTGCCATAGGATGTATAAAATACATAAAAGGCTTTCATCACAAATCTAGCAAAGTATGCTATGTCCATGTACAAATATACCACAATCTTGCTTATATATAAATATAATGCAATAATAATAATATGGCGATGAGTATAGCAGGGCAAGCACATCAAGGGGAGGGAAAAGTGGGGAGAAAGGAAGGTATTGGGGATGAGATCGGTCAAATTATATTATGTGCATGTATGAATATAACATAATCCCACTATTTTGTACAATTATAATGCACCAATAAAAATAAATTACAAATAAAATGTAAATAAAAAAGACTGTAATTATGTTGTAGCATACATTTAGGTGTAGCATTTGCCTTGTTGGAAAGTGTATAAGCCTGTCGTTTTTTTTTAGGGAAGTTTCTAATATGGTGTTTGAGTACTCCTTGAGATTACACAGTTTGTACATGTGTCTTTAGGTGCATTTATTAGGGAGATGGTTTTCAGTAAATCTTTGAAGGAGTTCCTGAGATTATGATGAGGGTCTAACAAGTGTGGAAGAAGCCTGTTCTCTATGAACTTGGAAGCATGGTGGCACTCCTGAGATTGACGCAGGTTTGAGTAGCCTTATCTTAACCACTACTTTGTTCCTTTTAATCAGACATAAAGATTAAAAGCCTGAAACTGAAAAGTTTTAAAAATGTAGATCTTTTGAAACTGTGGCATTAAAACTTGGAAGGAGAGCTAGCATAGTCACTGAGCCTTTACTCTTTTATATTACAGGAGAAGAATTGGGGAAAGTCTTCCATGATATTAATTAAAAAAATAAACTTAAAAAATATTTAACATTGTAATCAAGCCTAACATTTAAAAAAAAGAAAATAGAAAATGAAAGACTATCCTCTTTAATTTCCCCTTTCCCCTTCCAATTATTCCCATATGTATAACAGTATTTCATATTCTATAGAAATTTGAAGAGAGGCTGGATGTTAGGACAAATTTTACTTAGTTGATGCAGCCTCTTTCTTTTTGCTTGTTACTTATTACAGTAATTTTGTATGGTATACCCTCTAATAATTTAGTATGATATGAAAAAAATAACATATCCTTTTTTTCCCCCTTAGAAATTGTCAGCAATATTCTTAGGTCTCTCTGTAATGCTTAATTTAGTTCATGTAGTATCTCCTCCTAGTTGACTTTTTAGAATATCTGTATTTCTCATCCATCTGTGTCTTTCTGTATTCTATTTGGGAGTTAGTTTCAGAATTCTTTCTTCTACGGATATATATATATATATATATATATATATTTTAGGCTTACATGTTAACAGTGTAAATGATTCATTGTACATAGATAGAGGATAACATATCAATTCTCTAGTTGTAAGTTGTATAGAATCACAACATATATGCAGTCATACATAAAGTTAGGGCTATGATGTCCATCATATTCCACCACCCTTGCTGTCCCCATGCCCCCTCCCCCCTTACACCCCTGTGAACAGAGA